>JAODAL010047167.1:0-30205 GCA_025379985.1 Phyllomedusa bahiana | reverse complement strand
GTGCGGGGCCCCCTGACCTCCTTTTCATTTCCCCATTGTGGCCTACTCCTGTTTTTGCCCCTCAGAATTATTTTTGCCATGTCTGCCCTATGCTGCTGCCCCCGTCCCCTCCACTCTCTGTCATTTCCCATTTGTGGCTACCCTGTTTTTGCCCCCTCCAAAATGTCATTTGCACTTTTTGACCTCATGCTTCCCTGTGGCTGCTCCCTGCCCTAACACTGTGTCATTGTGCCCCCTGTGGCCTCCCCTGTTTTTGCCACCCCAAAATGTCTTTGCCATGTTGACCCATGCTGTGCCCCGTCATCCCCTTTTCATTGTCCCTCTGTGGCCTACCCTTTTTTTCCCACCCCCCGAATGTCATTGTCCCCTGTTTGCCCTATGCTGTGCTGTGGTGCTGCCGTGCCCTAGACACTGATTTCATTGTGCACTTGTTCCCACTCCTTTATTTGCCATTCTACTCATTGTGGTTGGTCTTCGTGCCTACTCTGTCATTGTGCCATCTGTGGCTCTTTCTGTTTTGCCACCTCAGAATGTCATTGTGCCATGTCTGACCTCATGCTGCTGCTGCCTGTCACCTCCAATTCTGTCATGTGCCACTCTGTGGCTACTCCTGTTTTTGCACCTCCAGAATGTCATTGTGCCACTGTCTGACCTCATGCTGCTGCGCGTCACCTCCACTCTCTGTCATTGTGCACTCTGTGGCTCTCCTGTTTTTTGCCACCTCCAGAATGTCATTGTGCCACTGTCTGACCTCATGCTGCTGGCTGCTGCCGTGACCTGACCTGTGTCATTGTGCCCTCTGTGGCCTATCCTGTTTTTGCCACCTCCAGAATGTCATTGTGCACTGTCTGACCTCATGCTGCTGCTGCTGCGGTGACCTCAACTCTGTGTCATTGTGCCACTCTGTGGCCTACTCCTGTTTTTGCACCTCCAGAATGTCATTGTGCCACTGTCTGACCTCATGCTGTGCTGTGGCTGCTGCCGTGACTCAAACTGTGTCATTGTGCCACTTCTCTGACCTCATGCTGTTGCCCTGCGCGCGTCACCTCCACTCTCTGTCATTGTGCACTCTGTGGCCTACTCCTGTTTTTGCCACCTCCAGAATGTCATTGTGCCACTGTCTGACCTCATGCTGCTGCCGCGTCACCTCCACTCTCTGTCATTGTGCCACTCTGTGGCCTACTCCTGTTTTTGCCACCTCCAGATGTCAATGTTCCACTGTCTGACCTCATGCTGCTGCGGACGTGACCTAGAGCCTGGGGCATTGTGCCACTCTCTGGCCTATTCCTGTTTTGCCACCTCCAGATGTCATTGTGCCTACTGTCTGACCTCATGCTGCTGCCGTGTATGCTGCCTTGTCATAGACACTGTGTGCTATTGTTGCCACTCTGTGGCCTATTCTGCTTTTGGCCACCTCCACATTGTATGCCACTTCTGACCTCATGCTGCCTGCCGCCATCACCTCCACTCTTGTCATTGTGCCACTCTGTGGCCTATCTGTTTTTGCACCTCAGAATGTCATTGTGCCACTGTCTGACCTCATGCTGCTGCTTGCTGCTGCCGTGACCTACCACTGTTGTCATTGTGCCACTCTGTGGCCTACTCCTGTTTTTGCCACCTCCAGAATGTCATTGTGCCACTGTCTGACCTCATGCTGCTGCCGCGTCCACCACTCTCTGTCATTGTGCCACTCTGTGGCCTACTCCTGTTTTTGCCACCTCCAGAATGTCATTGTGCCACTGTCTGACCTCATGCTGCTGCTGTGGCTGCTGCCGTGACCTAGACACTGTTTCATTGTGCCACTCTGTGGCCTATTCCTGTTTTTGCCACCTCCAGAATGTCATTGTGACACTGTCTGACCTACATGCTGCTGCCGCCGTCTCTCCCACTCTCTGTCATTGTGCACTCTGTGGCCTACACCTGTTTTTGCACCTCCAGAATCGTTCATTGTGGCCACTGTCTGACCTCATGCTGCTGCTGTGAGCCTGCTGCCGTGACCTAGACACTGTGTCATTGTGCCACTCTTTGGCCTACTCCTGTTTTGCCACCTACAGAATGTCATTGCTGAGCCACTGTATGAACCTCATGCTGCTGCTGTGGCTGCTGCCGTGACCTAGACACTGTGTCATTGTGCCACTCTTGTGGCAAATTCACTGTTTTGGCAACCTCCAGAATGTCATTGTGCCACTGTCTGACCTCATGCTGCTGGCCGCCCGTCCCTCCACTCTCTGTTCATTTGTGCCACTCGTGGACTTCTCATGTTTTTGCACCTCCAGAATGTCAATTGTGCCTCTGTCTGACCTCATGCTGCTGCGCCGTCACCCTCCACATCTCTGTCATTGTGCCACTCTGTGGCATTATCAACTGTTTTTGGCCACCTCCCGAATGGTCATTGTGCCCACTGTCTGAGGCCTCATGATGCTGCTGTGCTGCTGCCAAGTGACCTAGTCACTGTGTCATGGCCACTCTGTGGCCTTTCCTGTTTTTGCCTATCCAGAATGTCATTGAGCCACTGTCTGACCTTCATGCTTGCTGTCGCCGTCACCTCGCTCTCTGTCATTTGTGCCATTCTGTGGCCTTCTCCTGTTTTTGCCACCTCCAGAATGACATTGTGCGTCTTTCTGACCTCATGCTGTTGCTGTGGCTGCTGCTGTGACCTCCACACTGTGTCATTGTGCCATTCTGTGGCCTACTCCTGTTTTTGCCACCTCCAGAATGTCATTGTGATACTTACTGACCTCATGCTGCTGTCGCCGTCACCTCCACTCTCTGTCATTGTGCCACTGGGGCCTACTCCTGTTTCTTGCCACCTCCAGAATGTCATTGGCACTGACCATGACCTCATGCTGCTGCTGTGGCTGCGCCTGACCTCCACACTGTGTCATTGTGCACTCTGTGGCCTAATCTGTTTTTGGCCACCTCAAGAATTTTATTGTGCAAATGTCTGACCTCATGCTGCTTGGCCGCAGTCACCTACACTCTCTGTCTTTATGCCACTCTGTGGCCTACTCCTGTTTTGTGCCACCTACAGAATTGTCATTATGCCACTGTTACTGACCTCATGCTGCTTGCTGTGGCTGCTTGCCATGACCTAAAAAACGTGTCATTGTGCCACTCTGTGGCCACCTTCTCCTGTTTTTGCCACCTCCAGAATGTCATTGTGCCACTGTCTGGACCTCTTGCTGCTGCCGCCGTCACCTCCACACTGTTGTCATTGTTCCCAACTCATGTGGCCTACTCCTGTTTTTGCCACCTCCAAGACATGTCATTGTGCCTATGGTCTGGGTCACTCATGCTGCTGCGCACGTCCACCTCACTCTCTGTCATTGTTCCACTCTATGGCCTACACCTGTTTTTGCCACCTCAGAATGTCCATTGTGCCACTGTCTGACCTCATGCCTGCTGCTGTGGCTGCTGCCGTGACCCCTCAAGACCACGTGTGTCATTGTGCATACTCTCTGTGGACTACTCCTGTTTTTTGCCACCTCTGATTGGCATTGTGACCTATGTCTCGCCCTCAAAGCTGCTGCTGTGGCTGCTGCCGTGACACCTCCACAATGTGTCATTGTGCCACTCTCTGAACCTCATGCTGTTGGCTCCTGCCGCCGTCACCTCCATATCTCTGTCATTGTGCCATTCTGTGGCCACTACTCCTGTTTTTGCCCCTCCAGGAAGTTGATTGTGCCTCTGTCTGGACCTCATTGCTGCGCAAGCCGTGCACTCAATCACTCTCTGGTCTTTGTGCATACTACCGGGGGCTCATACGTTCCTAGTTTTTGTCACATTAAGAAGGTCATTGTGACACTGTTGACTCTTGCTGCTGCCGCCCGGTATCCATCCTACTCGCTGTCAGTGTGTACCTCTTCGTTTGGTCCCTCAATCCATGTTTCCGTGACAACCGTAATCGAATGTCATTGTGCCATTGTCTGAGCTCATGCTGATGCTGTTTCTGCTGCGTGACATCCACAATGTTTCATTGTGCCTCTCTGTGGCTACTCCTGTTTTTGCCACTCCAGAATGTGATGTGCCACTGTCTGACTCTTGACTGCTGCTGTTCGGACTGGCTGCGTGGGACCTCCACAATTTTGTCATTGTGCACTCTCTGACCTCATGCTGTATGCACACTGCCGACCGTCCCTCCACTCTCTGTCATTGGTGTCATCTGTGGGCCTACTTCCTGTTTTTGCACTCAGAATGTGATTGTGCCACTGTCTGACCTCATGCTGCTGCCGCCGTCACTACACTCTCTGTCATTGTGCCACTTCTGTGGCTACCTCAGTTTTTGCCACCTCCAGAATGTCCATTGTGCCACTGTCTGACCTCATGATGCTGCCCGCAGTCAACTCCACTTCTCTGTCATTGGCCACTCTGTGGCCTAATCCTGTTTTTGCCACACTACCAGAATGTTCATTGTGCCACTGTCTGCCCTCCTTGCTGCTGCAGTTGCTGCTTGCCGTGACCTAGACACTGGTGCTCATTGTTGCCACTCTGTGGCTATTCTTGTCATTGATCACTGTATGACATCATGTGCTGATGCCGTCACCTCCACTCCTCCTCATCATTGTGCCACTCTGTGGCCTACTTCCTGTTTTTTGCCACTCACAGGAATGTGATTTTGCCAGTCTGTCTGTCCATCATGCTGCTGCTTTGGCTCGCTGACGTGACATCCACACTGTGTCAATTGTGCCACTCTGTGGCCTACCTCCTGTTTTGCACACCTCCTGAATGTCATTGTGCCACGGTCTGACACTCATGCTGCTGCCGCCGTTCACTCCACTCTCTGTCATTGTAGGCCACTCTATGGCCTCACCTGTTCATTTGCCACCTCCAGAATGTCATTGTGCCACTGGATTGACTTACATGCTGACTGCCTGTGGATGCTGCGTGACCTAGACACTGTGTCATTGTGCCACTCTGTGGCCTACTCATGTTTCTTTGACCCTCCAGGAATGTCATTGTGCCACTGTTGACCTCATGCTGTGCTGTGGCTGCCGCCGTGACCTCCACACTCGTGTCATTGTGCCCGCTCTGTGGGCCTACTCCGGTTTTGCCACCTCCAGAATTTCATTATGCCACTGTCTGAAACCTCATGCTGCTGCCGCCGTCACTCCACTCTCTGTCATTTGTGCCCACTCTGTGGCCCTACTCCTGTTTTTGCACCTCCAGAATGTGAATCTGTGCCACTTGGTCTGACTCAAGCTGTTACGGTGCTGCTGCGTTGACTCCACACTGTGTCAGTTTGTGCCACTCTGTGGCCTACTCCTGATTTTTGCCACCTCAAGAATGTCATTGTGCCACTGAATGACCTCATGCTGCTCGCTGTGGCTGCTGCCGTGACCTAGATACAATGTTTCATTGTGCCACTCTGTGGCCTATTCCTGTTTTTGCCACCTCCAGAATGTCATTGTGACAAATGTCTGACTTCTTGCTGCATGCCTTCCATCATCACTCTCTGTCATTGTGCCACTCTGTGGCCCTACTCATGTTTTTGCCTACTACAAGAATGTCATTGTGCACTGACTGACTTCTTGCTTGCTGCTGCTGGATGCTGCCGTGACCTTCTACACTGTGTCATTGTGCCACTTCTGTGGCACTACTCTGTTTTTGCCACCTCCAGAATGTAATTCATGCACTGTCTGACCTCATGCTGCTGCGCCGTCACCTCCACTATCTGTCATTGTGCCACTCTGTGGCCTACACTGTTTTTGCCACTCCAGAAGCCATTGTGCAACTGTCTGAACTCATGCTGCCTGCTGTGGCTGCCTGCCGTGACCTAGGTCACTGTGTCAATTGTGCCACTCTGTGGCCTACTCCTGTCTTTTGCCACTCCGACACTGTCATTTGTGCCCACTGTATGACCTCATGCTTGCTGATGTGGCTGCTGCCGTGAACTAGGGACCACTGTGTCATTGTGCCACTCTGTGGCCTATTTCCTGTTTTTGCCACCTCCAGAATGTCATTGTGCCACTGATATGACTCATGCACTGCTGCCGCCGTCACCTCCACTCTCTGTCATTGTGCCACTCGGTGGGCCCTTGTACTTGTTTTTGCCACCTCCAGAAATTGTCATGTGCCACTGTCTGACCTCATGCTGCTGCCGCCGTCACTCCACTCTCTGTCATTGTGCCACTCTGTGGCCTACTCCTGTTTTTGCCACCTCCAGCAATGTCATTGTGCCACTGTCTGTCCTCATTGCTGTGCTGTGGCTGCTGCAGTGACTAGAACTGTGTCATTTGCCACTCTGTGGCCCTATTCCGTTTTTGCACCTCAGAATGTCATTGTGCCATGTCTGACTCATATCTGCTGTCGCCGTACACATCCCGCTCTCTGTCATTTCGTCGCCAATCTTGCTGGCCTTCTCCTGTTTTTGCCACATTCCAGAATGACATGTGCGTCTTTCTGACCTTCATGCTGTTGCTGTGGCTGCTGCTGTGACCTCCACACTGTGTCATTTAGCACTCTGTGGCTACTCCTGGTTTGCCACTACAGAATGTCATTGTGACTACTTTACTGGACTCATGCTGCTGCCGCCGTCACCCTCCAACTCTTGTCATTGTGGCCACTCTGTGGCCTTACTCCTGTTTTTGCCACCTCACAGAATGTATTGCTGCCATCTGTTTGGACCTCATGCTGCTGCTGTGGCTGCTGCCGTGACCTACACCACTGTGTCATTGTTTTTATGCCATCTCTGTGTCCTACTCCTGTTTTTGCACCTCCAGAATGTCATTGTGCCAATGTCTGACTCAGCTGTGCTGCCGTCACATCCACTTCTATCATTGTGACATACTCTGTGCCTACTCCCGTTTTTGCCACCTCCCAGAATCTTGATTGTGCCCAGTGTCTGTCCTCATGCTGCTGCTGTGGCTGCTGCCGTGACCTCCACACTGTGTCATTGGCCACTCTGTGGCCCTAGCTTCTGTATTTTGCCACTCCAGAATGTATTCTGCCACTGTCTGTACCTCTTGCTGCTGCCGCGTCACCTCCACATGTTGTCATTGTCCAACTATGTGGCCTACTCATGTTTTTGCCACCTCCTGAATGTCATTTGAATGTCTGACCTCATGCTGCTGCAGTACTGCTGCTGCCCGTGAATTTGACCTGTGTCATTGTGCCACTCTGTGGCCTTTCTTGTCACTTGTCTCACTGTCTACATCATGCTGCTGATGCCGTCACCTTCCACTCCTCTATCATTGTGCCACTCTGTGCTACTCCCTGTTTTTGCCACCTCCAGAATGTGATTGTGCCAGTGTCTGTCCTCATGCTGCTGCTGTGGCTGCTGCCGTGACCTCCACACTGTGTCATTGTGCCACTCTGCGGCCTACTCCTGTTTTTGCCACTTCCCGATTGTCATTGTGATACTTACATGACCTCATGCTGCCTGTCGGCCCGTCACCTCCCCACTCTCTGTCATTGTGCCACTCTGTGGCCCTACTACATGTTTTTGCCACCTCCACGAATGTTCACTGTGCCACTGACTGACCTCATGCTGCTGCTGTGGGCTGCTGCGTGACCTCCCACACTGTGTCATTGTGCCATCTGTGGCCTACTCCTGTTTTGCCACCTCCAGAATTTTATTGTGCACTGTCTGAACCTCATGACTGCTGCCGCCGTCACCTCCACTCTCTGCATTATGCCACTCTGTGGCCTACTTCCTGTTCTTTTGCCACCCTCCAGAAGTCTTCTGCCTCATGTCTGTCCTCATGCTGCTGCTGTGGTGCTGCTGACCTAAAACACTGTGTCATTGTGACACCTCTGTGGCCTACTCCTGTTTTTGCCACCTCCAGGATATGTCATTGTGCACAGTCTGACCTCATGCTGCTGCCGCCGTCACCTCCACACTGTCTCATTGTCCACTCTGTGGCCTACTCCTGTTTTTTAGCACATCCATGAATGTCATTGTGCCACTGTCTGACTCATGCTGCTGCAGGTTGGGCTGCCGTGAAATTTTTTTAGGACACTGTGTCATAGTGCACTCTGTGGCCCTATTCTTGTCATTGTTCCACTGTCTGACCTCATGCTGCTGATGCCGTATCCACACTCTCTATTCATTGTGCCAATATCTTGGACTACTTCTGTTTTTGCCACTCCAGAATGTGATTGTGCCAGTGTCTGTTCCTCAGCGCTGCTGTGGCTGCTGCCGTGACCTCCACACTGTGTCATTGTGCCACTCTGTTCCTTATGGCTACTCCTGCTTTTTGCCCCTCCAGAATGTCATTGTGCCACTGTCTGATCCTAATGCCATGCCTGCCGCCGTCATCCTCAACACTCTACGTCATTGTGCCACTCTATGGCTACACCTGTTTTTGCCACCTCCAGAAATGTCATTGTGCCACTGTCTGACCTCAGCTGCTGATGTGGCTGCTGCCGTTGACCTAGACACTGTGTCATTGTGCCACTCTGTGGCCTACTCCTGTTTTTGCCACCTCAAGAATGTATTGTAGCCACTATGTCTGACCTCATGCTGAGGCTGTGGTGCTGCCGAGACCTCCACAATTGTCATTGTGCCCCTCTCTGACCTCATGCTGTTGCTCCTGCCACCGTCACCTCCATTCTCTGGTCATTCGTGCCATTATGTGGCCTACATCCTGTTTTTGCCACCTCCAGAACTGTCGACCTTGTGCCACTGTATGACCTCATGCTGCTGCCGCCGTGCCAATCCACTCCTTCTGTCATTGTGCTACTCTGTGGCTTACTCCAGTTTTTGACACCTTCCAAGAATGTATTGTGCCACTGTCTGACCTCATGCTGCTGCCGCCGCACCTCCACTCTCTGTCATTGTGCACTCGTGGTCTAAATCTGTTTTTGCCACCTTCAGATGTCATTGTTGCAGTTGTCTGACCATCATGCTGCTGCTGTTTTTCTGCTGCCGTGACCTCACACAGTTTTCATTGTGCATTCTCTAGTGCCTACTCCTTTTTTTGCCACCTCCGAATGTGTTGTGCCACTGTCTGAATCTCATGCTGCTGCTGTGGCTGCTGCCGTGGACCTCCACAATTTGTCATTGTGCCACTCTATGACTAATGCTGTTTGCACTGCCGCCGTCACCTCCACTCTTGTCATTGTTTCCACTCTGAGGCCTACTCCTGTTTTTGCCCACCTCCCAGATGTGATTGCTGGCACTGTCTGACCTCATGCTGCTGCGCCGTCACCTCCAATCTCTGTCATTGTGCCACTCATGTGGCTACTCCAGTTTTTGCCACCTCCAGAAATGTTCATTGTGCCACTGTCTGACCTCATGCTGCTGCCGCCGTCAC
Organism: Phyllomedusa bahiana; assembly: GCA_025379985.1. NCBI lineage: Eukaryota > Metazoa > Chordata > Amphibia > Anura > Hylidae > Phyllomedusa > Phyllomedusa bahiana. The sequence continues at coordinate 20,951 of JAODAL010047167.1, read as the reverse complement.
CTCCACTCTCTGTCATTGTGCCACTCTGTGGCCTACTCCTGTTTTTGCCACCTCCAGAATGTCATTGTGCCACTGTCTGACCTCATGCTGCTGCAGTTGCTGCTGCCGTGACCTAGACACTGTGTCATTGTGCCACTCTGTGGCCTATTCTTGTCATTGTGCCACTGTCTGACCTCATGCTGCTGCTGCCGTCACCTCCACTCTCTATCATTGTGCCACTCTGTGGCCTACTCCTGTTTTTGCCACCTCCAGAATGTGATTGTGCCAGTGTCTGTCCTCATGCTGCTGCTGTGGCTGCTGCCGTGACCTCCACACTGTGTCATTGTGCCACTCTGTGGCCTACTCCTGTTTTTGCCACCTCCGAATTGTCATTGTCCCACTGTCTGACTCATGCTGCTGACGCCGTCACCTCCATCTCTGTCATTGTGCCACTCTTGGCTTCACCTGTTTTTGCCACCTCAGAATGTCATTGTGCCACTGTCTGACCTATCATGCTGCTGCTGTGGTGCGCCCCGTGACCTAGACACTGTGTCATTGTGCCTCTTGTGGCCTACTCCTGTTTTTGCCCCCTCAGAATGTCATTGTGCACACTGTCTGACCTCATGCTGCTGCTGTGGCTGTGCCAATGACCTATACACTGTGTCATTGTGCCACTCTGTGGCCTATTCCTGTTTTTTGCCACCTCCAGATTGTCATTGTGCCCACTGTCTGACTTATGCTGCTGCCGCCCGTTCACTTCACTCTTGTTCACGTGCCACTCTGTGACCTACTCTGTTTTTGCGCCACCTCCTGAATTTCATTGTGCCACTGGCTGATCATGCTGCTGCTGTGGCTGCTGCCGTGGACCTCACCACCACTGTGTCATTGTGCCGCTCTGTGGCCTACTCCTGTTTTTGCCCTCCTGAATGTCATTATGCACTGTCTTGGACCTCAGCTGCTGCCGCCGTCACCTCCACTTCTGTATTATGCCCACTATGGGCCTACTCCTGTTTTTGCCAACCTCCAGATTGTCATTTATGCACACTGTCTGACCTCATGCTGCTGCGACCGTCACCTCCACTCTCTGTCATTATGCCCACTCTGTGGGCCTACTCATGTTTTTGCCTACCTCCAGAATGTCATTGTGCCACTGTCTGACCTCATGCTGTGCTGTGGGCTGTGCCGTGACCTAGACATGTTTCATTGTGCCTACTCTGTGGCACTATTCCTGTTTTTGCACTCCAGAATGTCATTGTGACACTTGTCTGCACTCATGCTGCATGCCGCCATCACCTCCACTCTTGTCATTGTGGCACTCTGTGGCCTACTCCTGTTTTTTCCACCTCAGAATGTCATTGATTCCACTGACTGACCTCATTGCTGCTGCTGTGGCTGCTGCGTGACCTCGCACTGTGTCATTGTGCCACTCTGAGTGGCCTACTCTGGTTTTTGCCACCTCCAGGAATATTATGGTTGCCACGTCTGACCTCATGCTGCTGCCATTGCCGTCACTTCCACTCTCTGTCATTATGCCAATCTGTGGCCTACTCCTGATTTTGCCACTCCAGAAAGTCATTGTGCCATGTCTGACCTCATGCTGCTGCTGTGGCTGCTGCCATGACCATAAACCACTGTGTCATTGTGCCACTCTGTGGCCTACTCCTGTTTTTGCCACCACCAGATGTCGGTCTGAACCTCATGCTGCTGCCGCCGTCACCTCCAAACTCGTGTCATTGTCCACTCTGTCTGCCTATCACTGTTTTTGCCACCTCAAGAATGTCATTGTGCCACTGTCTGACCTCATGCTGCTGCAGTTGCTGCTGCCGTGACCTAGACACTGTGTCATTGTGCCACTCTGTGGCCTATTCTTGTCATTGTTCCACTGTCTGACCTCATGCTGCTGATGCCGTCACCTCCACTCTCTATCATTGTGCCACTCTGTGGCCTACTCCTGTTTTTGCCAACCTCCAGAATGTGATTGTTGCCATGTGTCTGCTCCTCATTGCTGCTGGCTGTGGCTGCTGCGTGACCTCCACACTGTGTCATTGTGCCATCTGTGGCCCCCCATACTCCTGTTTTTGCCACCTCAGAGTGTCATTGTGCCACTGTATGACCTCATGCTGCTGCCGCCGTCACCTCCACTCTCTGTCATTTGTGCAACTCTATGGCCTACACCTGTTTTTGCCACCTCCAGAATGTCATTGTTGCCACTGGTCTGACCTCATGCTGCTGCTGTGGTGCTGCCGTGACTAGACACTGTGTCATTGTGCCACTCTGTGGCCTACTCCTGTTTTTTTGCCAACCTCCAGAATGTCATTGTGCCACTGTCTGACCATCAATGATGCTGCTGTGGCTGCTGCCGTGACCTCCAAATTTGTAACTTGTGCAACTCCTCTGACCTCATGCTGTTGCTCCAGCCACCAACCACCTCCATTCTATGTCATTGTGCCATTCTGTGTCTATCCTGTTTTTGCCACCTCCAGAATGGATTGTGCCACTGTCTGACCTCATGTCTGCTGCCGCGTGGCCTCCACTCTCCTGTATTGTGCACTCTGTGGCTTACTCCAGTTTTTGGCACTCAGAATGTCATTGTGCCACTGGTCTGACCTCATTGCTGCTGCCGCCGTCACCTCCACTCTCTGTCATTGTGCCACTCTGTGGTTTAATCCTGTTTTTGCAACCTAACAGAATGTCATTGTGACAATTGTCTGACCTCATGTGTGCTGTTTCTGCTGCCGGACCTCCCCCATGTTTCATTGTGCACACTCTGTGGATATCCTGTTTTTGCATCTCCAGAAGGTGATTGTGCAACAGGTCTGACCTCTAGCTCTGCTGCTGTGGCCTGCTGCCGTGACCTCCACAATTTGTCATTGTGTCACCTCTTGACATCATGTCTGTGGCCACTGCGCCGTCACCTCACTCTCTGTTCATTGTTTCACCTGTGGTCTACCTCATGTTTTTGCCACCCTCCAGAATGTGATTGTGCCACTGTCTGAACTCATGCTGCTGCCGCCGTCACCTCCACTTTCTCTGTATTGTGCCACTCTGTCGGCTACCTCAGTTTTTGCCACCTCCAGATGTCCATTGTGCCACTGTCTGACCTCATGCTGCTGCCGCCGTCCAACTCCACTCTCCTTGTCATTGTGCCACTCTGTGGCCTACTCATGTTTTGCCACCTCCAGAAATGTCATTACCACCTGTCTGACCTCACTGCTGCTGCGCGTCACCTTCCCACTCTCTGTCATTCATGACACTTATGTGGCCTAATCTGTTTTTGCAACCTCCAGGATTGTCATTAATGCCCACTGTCTGACCTCATGCTGCTGCCGCCTCACCTCCACTCTCTCGTTCATTATGCCACTTGTGCCTACTCCTGTTTTGCCACCTCCAGAATGTCATTGTGCCACTGTCTGACCTCATGCTGCTGGCTGTTGCTGCTGCCGAGACCTAGACACTGTTTCATTGTGCCACTCTCGTGGCCTATTCCTGTTTTTGCCACCTCAGAATGTCATGTGACACTGTCTGACCTCATTGCTGCTGCCGCCATCACCTCCACTCTCTGTCATGTGCCACTCTGTGGCCTGACTCCTGTTTTTCTCACCTCCAGCAATGTCATTTGCACTGACTGACCTCTAGGCTGATGCTGTGGCTGCTGCCGTGACCTCCACACTGTGTTCATTGTGCTTACTCTGTGGCCTACACCTGTTTCTTGCCACTCCAGAATTTTATTGTGCCACTGTCAGAACTCTTTGCTGCTGCCGCCGTCACCTCCACTCTCTGTCATTATGCCACTCTGTGGACTTACTCCTGATTTTGCCCACCTCCAGAATGTCATTCGTGCCACGTCTGACTCATGCTGCTGCTGTGGCTGCTGCCATGGACCTAAAACAATGTGTCATTGATGCCCACTCTTGTGGCCTACTCCTGTTTTTGCCACCTCCAGAATGTCATTGTGCCACTGTCTGGACCTCATGCTGCTGCCTCCGTCACCTTCACACTGTGTCGTTGTCCACTCTGTGGCCTACTCCTGTTTTTGCCACCTCCAGAATGTCATTCTGCCACTGTCTGACCTCATGCTGCTGCAGTTGCTGCTGCCGTGAATTAGACACTGTGTCATTGTGCCACTCTGTGGCCTATTCTTGTCATTGTTCCACTGTCTGACCTCATGCTGCTGATGCCGTCACCTCCACTCTCTATCATTGTGCCACTCTGTGGCCTACTCCTGTTTTTGCCACCTCCAGAATGTGATTTTGCCAGTGTCTGTCCTCTTGGCTGCTGCTGTGGCTGTATGCCGTGACCTCCACATTGTGGCACTTGTGCCACTCATGTGGACATTAATCCTGTTTTTGCCCACTCGAGAATGTCATGTGCCCACTGTCTGACCTCACTGTGCTGACCGCCCGTCACCTCCACTCTCGGTCATTGTGACCACTCTATGGCCTACACCTGTTTTTCCACCTCCTGACTTGTTCTATTGTGCCACTGTCTGACCTCTTGCTGCTGCTGTGGCTGCTGCCGTGACTAGACACTGTGTCATTGTGAGCCACTCTGTGGCACTACTCCTGTTTTTGCCACCTCCAGAATGTCTTTGTGCCACTGTCTGACCTCATGCTGCTTGCTGTGGCTGCAGCCGTGACCTCCCACAATATGTCTTGTGCCACTCTCTGAACTCCATGCTGTTGCTCCGGCACCGTCACACTCCATTCTCTGTTAATTGTGCCATTCTGTGGCCTACTCATGTTTTTGCCACCTCCAGAATGTGATTGTGCACTGTCTGACTCCTCGCTGCTGCCGCCCGTGCCCTCCACTCTCTTGTCATTGTGCCACTCTGTGGCCTTACTCAGTATTTTGACACCTTCCAGAATGTCATTGTGCCACATGTCTGACTCATGCTGCTGCCGCCGTCACCTCACTATATGTTATATTGTGCAATCTCTGTGGTCTAATCCTGTTTTTGCCACCTACAGAATGTCATGTGCAATTGTCTTAACTCTTGCTGCTGCTGTTTCTGCTGCCCGTGTCATCCACACTGTTTTCATTGTGCCACTATTTTTATTTGGTGGGCCTACTCATGTTTTTGCCACCTCCAGAAATGTGATTGTGCCACTGTCTGACCTCATTGCTTGCTGCTGTGGCTGCTGCCGTGACTCCACAATTTGAATTGTGCCACTCTCTGACCTATGCTGTTGCCATACTGCGCGTCACCTCCACTCTCTGTCATTGTTTCACTCTGTGGTCTACTCCTGTTTTTGCCATCCTTCCAGAATGTGAGTGTGCACCACGTCTGACCTCATGCTGCTGCCGCGTCACCTCCACTCATCTGTCATTGTCGGCCACTCTGTGGCCTATCTCCCAGTTTTTGCCACCTACAGAATGTCATTGTTGCCACCTGTCTGGACCTCCATGCTGCTGCCGCCCGTAACTCCACTCTCTGTCATTGTGCCACTCTTGTGGCTACTCCTGTTTTTGCCACCTCCAGAATGTCAATCTGTGCCACTGTCTGACCTCATGCTGATGAGTGCTGCTGCCGTGACCTAGACACTGTGGCACTTGTGCCACTCTGTGGATCTATTCTTGTCATTGTTCCACTGTCGCCTCATGCTGCTGATGACCGTCACCTCCGACTTCTCTAATCATTGTGCAATATGTGGCCCGACTCCTGTTTTTGCCACCTCCAGAATGTGATTGTGTCCCATCGTCTGTCCTCATGCTGCTGCTGTGGCTGTGCCGTGTCCTACTCACTGTGTCTCATTGTGCCTCTCTGTGGCCTACTCGCTGTTTTTGACAACCTCCAGGATTGTCATTGTGCCCACTGTCTGGACTTAATGCTGCATGCCGCGTCACCTCCACTCTCTGTCATTGTGCCACTATTATGGCCTTACAATGTTTTTGCAACATCCAGAATGTCATTTGTGCCACTGTCATGAACCTCATTGCTGCTGCTGTGGCTGCTGCCGTTGCAACCTAAGACACTGTGTCCATTGTGCCACTCTGTGGCTACTCTGTTTTTGCCACCTCCAGAATGTCATTGTGCCCTGTATGACCTCATGCTTGCTTGCTTGGGCTGCTGCCCATTGACCTAGACACTGTGTCATTGTGCCACTCTGTGTGCCTATTCCTGTTTTTGCCACTATCCAGAATGTCATTGGAAACTGTTGACCTTATGCTGCTGCCGCCGTTCACCTTCACTCTCTGTCATTTGCCCACTCTGTGGCCACCTACTCCTGTTTTTGCCACCTCAGAATTTCATTGTGCCACTGTACTGACCTCATGCTGCTGGCTGTGGTGCTGACGGGACCTCCACACCCTGGTGTCATTGTGCCGCTCTGTGGCCTACTACTGTTTTTGCCACCTCCAAGATTGTTCATTATGACCACTGCTCCTGACCTCATGCTGCTGCCCGCCGTCACCTCCACTCTCTGTCATTATGCACTCTGTGGCCCTACTCAATGTTTTTGCCACCTCAACGAATGTCACTTTTGCCACTGTCTGAGTCATTCATGATGCTGCCGCCGTCACCTCCACTCACTGTCATTATTATGCCAAATCTGTGGCCTACTCCTGTTCTTTGCGCACCTCAAGACATGTGATTGTGCACTGTCATGGAACCTCCTTGCTGCTACTGTGGCTGACTGACCGCTTGACCCTCCACACTGGGTCATTGTGCCACTCTGTGGCCTACTCCTGCTTTTTCGCCACCTCCAGAAGTCATTGTGCCACTGTCCTGACTCATGCTGCTGCTGTGGCACTGCCTGCACGTCGACACTAGGACACTGTTGTCATTGTGCCCACTCTGTGGCCTATTATGTTTTTTGCCACAGTCCAGAATGTCATTGTGTCACTGCTCTGACCTCATGCTGCTGACGCCATCCTCCACTCTCTTTCATTGGCGCCACTACTGTGGCCTATCCTGTTTTTCCACCTCCAGAATGTCATTCGTGCCACTGAATGACCTCCATGCTGATGCTGTGGCTGATGCCGTGACCTTACACTGTGTCATCGGTGCCACCTCTGTGGCCTACCTCCTGTTTTGCCACCTCCAGAAATGTCATTATTGCCACTGTCGACCCTCCATGCTGCTGCCGCCGTCCACACTCACTCTCTGTCATTGTGCCACCACTCTGTGGACTACACCTGTTTTTGCCACCTCCAGAATGGCATTGTGCCACTGTTTCTGAACCTCATGCTGTGCTGTGGCTGCTGCCGTGACCTAGGACACGGTCATTGGTTTTTTTTTGCCACTCTGTGGTCCTTCTCATGTTTTTGCCACACTCCAGAATGGTCATTGTGCCACTGTATGGACCTCATCGCTGCTGCTGTGGCTTGCTAGCCGTCGACTAGACACTGTGTCATTGTGCACCTCTGTGGCTATTCATGTTTTTGCACCGCCAGATGTCATTGATGCCACTGTCTGACCTCAATGCTACGCGGCGACGTCTCTCCACTCTCATGTATTGTGCCCACTCTATGGACTACTCCTGTTTTTGCCACCTCCAGAATGTCATTGTGCCACTGTCTGATCTCATGCTGCTGCTGAGGCTGCTGCCGTAACATACACACTGTGTCATTGTGCCACTCCGTGGCCTACTCCTGTTTTTGCCACCTCCAGAATGTCATTGTGCCACTTTCTGACCTCATGCTGCTGCTGTGGCTGCTGCCGTGACCTCCACACTGTGTCATTGTGCCACTCTGTGGCCTACTCCTGTTTTTACCACCTCCAGAATGTCATTGTGCCACTGTCTGACCTCATGCTGCTGCAGCCGTCACCTCCACTCTCTGTCATTGTGCCACTCTGTGGCCTACTCCTGTTTTTGCCACCTCCAGAATGTCATTGTGCCACTCTCTGACCTCCTGCTGCTGCTGTTGATGCAGTCAACTCCACACTGTGTCATTGTGCCACTCCGTGGCCTATTCCTGTTTTTGCCACCTCCAGAATGTCATTGTGCCACTGTCTGACCTCATGCTGCTGTGGCTGCCGCCGTCACCTCCATACTCTGTCACTAATGTTGCCACCTGAGCTCTCAGCTTGTTTTTTTCCAGCTTTCGCTGGCATGACTTTATCAGGCAACATTCCCGCTTCAGTTTTTTGGTCAGTTTTCCCCTCTTAAGTGCCCAGGGAATTTTATAGTGAAGCGATTCTAAGAGCGGCGGCAGTCATCTGTGTGTCATACTAAAACACAACATTGTATGAAAACCAAACCAAGCTCCCTCTGCATATTTAAGCATGGCACAACGTTCTACAGCACCCTGCAGGCTCTGTGCAGCCAGGAAATAGCTGTTTTTAAACGTGATTCGTCCCAAAGTAATTCGGACCGAAGTTATTTTTGTCGTGAAATTCGGCGAAGTGAGCGAACCGAATTTTTGAGAAATTCGCCCATCTCTAGTTAGGACCCATGACCCTGACCAGGGATATATGGAGAGTATGTTCGAGGAAGTTCCACTGCTTCTCCTCTGATCTCCTTCTTGTTTAATCCTTTGTTCCCTGAGGGGATAGGTTCCCACAGCATGAAACCATGGTTTGATCGTAAGCTCTTTAGGTTTGCGGACCTCGTTGACTATAGAACCTTGCGCTTGTTACCCTTTGAGGACCTGGTGGACCGTTTTGACTTGCCAAATACATGCTTTTACTCCTACTTACAAATTAAACATTTTCTGCAGAGCATTTCACGCTCAGATACGGTTTCCACCCCAACAAGATTCGAAAGGTTGTGTCGATCGACCAAGACCACGAAGGGACTTATATCTGATATATATACTTATTACATCCAGAAACACAACCTCCAACACAACACAAATACATGGTACAATGGGAAACCTATTTGCAAAGGCCCATCCCTATAGAGTTGTGGCAAATTATATGGAAAAGGGCGGGTCAATCATCACTATGTAATCTCTATAAGGAAAATGCTTATAAGATACTTACCTTCTGGTATCATACCCCGGCACTATTACATAAACTTAATCCGGGGATACCGGATACGTGCTGGAGATGTGATGGTCCAGATGGTCACTTATATCATATCTTCTGGGGATGTCCGAGTATTCAGGGGTTCTGGATTCGGGTACAGAAATTAATTCATAGGGTGACTGGTGTGTCTACTCCTCCAGATCCTTTGTTTTGCTTGCTAAACATCCTTCCGAATCCGATCCATAAAACAACTATGAAGCTTATTCTTCACATTCTTACCACGGCGAGATGCTTAATTTCCCGACATTGGAAACGCAAAGATCCCCCAGCTATGGTAGAATTGACCCAACGTATTAAAGATATTAGGGTTATGGAACATCTTACTGCTCTTCAAAATAACACAGTGGATGCGTTTGAGGCAGTGTGGTACATGTGGGATGATTATGTCCTTTCTTCGGCCTTTAGATAGCTGCTAAGCTGGTGAATCGGTTGTGCTCAAGGAACCTGTATGCATATGCATAGATTAAGACTCTGGAATAGTCCTTTTTTATACCCAAAGCGAGACCATGTGTACCCTTTCCTAATGTGTCGTGTCTAGTCTTTTATGTACTTTAACCTACTTTATAGTACTATCCCTATGCATGTTGTTCAAAAGTTAGCGGTAATTGTTAATCGTAATAGACTTCCGATTCTTTGGAATGATCGGTACTACTATTGTATCTGGTGATATTGTATTTGTCTTCTTTCCTCCATTTTAGTTTGTTTAAAATGTTTGTGTATTAAAACCTTTAAAAAAAATACAGTTATAAAAAAAAAATAACTGTTTTAGTTATACAGAGAATAAATTACATACAAATTTACTGTCTTTACCAATTAGGTGACTTCTGAAGACAATTGGTTACACTGGATTTTATTTAGGGATATCATAATACAGTGGGCTGAATACATATGAAACACCATACTTTTCAGTTTTTTAATTAAAAAAAATTTGATAAAGCATGTATCATTTTCATTATGCTTTACAAATACTTGCTAATTTGTGTTGCTGTATCACATGAAATATCAATAAAATACATTAAAGTTTGTGGCTATAATGTTTAAAAATGAGGAACAGTTCAGGGGTATGAATACTTTTGTAAACCAATATGGTTAAGACTGCAAAAACATAAAAGGTTTCGCTTCACCCTTGTTCCTTTCAGAGGTCTTCCTCGTTAAACAATCATCTCGAGGCGTAGTCATCCAGCATGGTGAGTGCAAGTAGCTCGGAGATAGCCCACGGATCCAAACGGGCAATTGCAAATAGTATTTCAAAAATGAAAGTTCTCCAGCTCCTTTGTATTAAACTGTAATCTTTATTCCAAAAAATAATTAAAATTCCATGATGGTATTACAAAGCCACTTACACGTTTCAGGTATATCAACCCTTATTCATAGCATAGCCCTATACATTCAAAACCACAAACTAAATACCTCTTGCCCGGAAATGACAATCCGCACTCCGCGTCATTATCACATGACACACATTAAAAACAATAGACATATTAAAAAACACATTAAAAGTAAAACCGTTATGAATATCTAGTAATAATATAAAAGATTGTTTCTGTAATTTAAACCATACGGTATCCTAGAGTTTAACTTAAAAATCCAGAATGCTTCTCGTTTTAACAGCAGTTGTTTTAAATTACCCCCCGGGAGTTAAGCTTAACCTTTTTTATACCAAAGAACTGAAGATTAGATATATCACTCTTATGAATCGTCAAGAAATGTTTAGAGGCTCCAGAAACACTCACATGTCCTGTATTTTTTATGTTGGAGATATGCTCATATATTCTTCGTTTGAGCTGTCTATTAGTATGGCCCACATAAATAAGATCGCATTGTCTGCATTTGATAGTGTATATCACTGCTTCTGAATTGCAGTTTATAAAGCTATCAATTCTATACGAAGGATCTCCCTGTCTGGCTGAAAAGTGTGTAACGTGCTCTGTATATTGGCACATATTGCACCACAATCCTCTGCATTGGAAATGACCTTTTACTGAAAGCCAAGAAGTGTCACCGGCAGTATCATTGAAAAGATTTGGGGATAACATCATCGCTAGAGACCTGCCACGCCTAGATACATATCTGACTCCCTTCTCAAGAATCTCTGCTGTTATTTTGTCCTGGTATAAAACAGGTAGATTCTTTTGTATCAATATGATGATTTGTTTATACTGATTAATATACGCTGTAGCGAACGTCAAAGGAAAGGGATTCTCATTCTGTTCTTTCCGTGAATCATTTGATATTAAATCCCTTCTATTCCTATTTGCCACTAAATGTTTGGCCCTATCAATATTCCATTTAGGATAACCCCTTTTTCTTAAACGATTTTGAATGATATTATTCTGTATACTCAACTCATCATTGTCAGAACACAGTCTCCTGGCTCTGACAAACTCCCCTACTGGTATGGCTTTCAAAGTATGTTTAGGATGGTTGCTGCTGGCGAGCAACACTGTATTTCCCGCAATACTTTTTTCTATACAGCGATGTACAAACTGTATTATTCATAATATATAAATGAACATCCAAAAAATAGATGTTAGATTTACTACTAGAAAAAGTGAATTTCAAATTTAGCTGGTTTTCATTCAGATATGTGACAAAATTGTAAATATCTGAATCACTGCCTTCCCATACCACCAATATATCATCAATAAATCTACCAAAATATTTTATACAACCAAAATAGGGGTTATTGATGGAAAAAAATATATTTCTCCTCCCACCAGGCCATACACAAGTTGGCCAGGGAGGGGGAGAACTTGGCCACCAACTTTAGAACAAACTCTATAAGATCTTCTGAGTATGAATCATCATTATAGAGATGATATGCTAAAGCAGTTAAAGCTAAATCATGCGGGATAGAGGAATACAGAGAACATACATCACATTCTTTTTTCCAAGAAAATTCATTGAATGTCCTAAGGATCTGTGTGCTATCTTTTATATAGCTAGGTGTGCACATGACTAGAGGTTGAAGTAAACCATCCATCCATGCGCACACTCTTTCATTCAAGGACCCTATTCCTGCTGTACTGGGTCTTAAAGGGGGAAAGGTGGTGGATTTGTGCACTTTCTGGAGTCCATGGAAAATAGGTGTTATAGGATTCTCAACCATCAAATATTTAATTTAAACTGTCTATCATCAATCAATAATCACCTGATATACACCTTCCTTATGTATGTTACACAAGATTGCACTATATTCATTCGTGGGATCTCTTTTTAATCTTACATACGTAGATCTATCCTCTAAAATTTCTAACACAGCCTCCCTGTATCCATGACCACTACCTTCCCCCCCTTGTCAGCCATCTTGAATACAATAGTTTTTTCTTCCATTAGATGTTTTAGAGCAATTCTTAGTTTTTTTGTTAGATTTGATGGCTTTTGGTAAAAGGTAATTTCCAATGCAGAGGATTGTGGTGCAATATGTGCCAATATACAGAGCAAGTTACACACTTTTCAGCCAGACAGGGAGATCCTTCGTATATAATTGATAGCTTTATAAACTGCAATTCGGAAGCAGTGATATACACTATCAAATGCAGACAATGCTATCTTATTTATGTGGGCCATACTAATAGACAGCTCAAACGGAGAATATATGAGCATATCTCCCACATAAAAAATACAGGACATGTGAGTGTTTCTGGAGCCTCTAAATATTTCTTGACGATTCATAAGGGTGATATATCTAATCTTCATTTATTTGGTATTGATATGGTTACTCTTTACTCCAGGGGGTAATTTAAAATAACTGCTGATAAATGGAGATTCATTTTGGATTTTTAATTTAAACTTTAAGATACTGTTTGGTTTAATTTACTGTAACAATGTTTTATATTTTTACTAGATATTCATAACGGTTATACTTTTAATGTGTTTTTTAATATGTCTATTGTGTTTAATGTGTCATGTGATCATGATGTGGAGTGCGGATCGTCCTTTCCGGGCAAGAAGTATTTAGTTTGTGGTTTTGAATGTATAGGGCTATGCTATGAATAAGGGTTGATATACCTGAAACGCGTAAGCAGCTTTGTAATACCGTCATGGAATTTTAATTATTTTTTGGAATAAAGATTACAGTTTAATACAAAGGAGCTGGAGAACTTTCATTTTTGAAATACTATGGTTAATACTGCAATTGTATTTAAAAAAAAAGAAATACTTTTGGTGGGTGCCTCCATATTAAAAATCCTAACCGTTTATATTGTTCATTATGGTAAAAAAGGTATACCAACCCTTGATATACGGACCAAACCTTTCCTAAAACGGCACTCTTTTACCATGTGTTTAACTATTAGGGTCCATGAGCAGAGGATGTAAATACTGTGCATTGTCCATACAGGACATTTTTATATGGAATATGCTTATATTAAAAGAAAAAGGACCTCAGTTGTGCAGACCTGCAGCGTTTCTGCATTAAAAATGTTATTTTGACCTCCCGATTGAAGTCAATGAAGAAATCAACAAACAATTGCAGCACATATGCAGCAAAAACTGACCTTTTGTGGATTTAAGATCTGCAACACGTTGGTTCCTGTGCAATTATATGCAGATTTTTGTACCCAACATGTGTATGAGATTTGTTATATTCTCTTTACTACTACTGTAATACTTCACAAGCAAATATGTTGTTGAAAATCCACAGTGAATCTGTCACGTGTACGTTTAAAGTCAGTGGGCACATTGGTATGTATGTTGGGAGCATAAACAAAGTGTGAACAGTGCCTTGCCTAAAAGAAAAAATACAGATAGACACCAGAATATACAATGAAGAGTTCTGCCCATGTGCCAAGAAAACTGAACTAGACAAAAACAAGAACCAAGGCAAATACATATAAAAGGCACACACCTAAATACCAGAAAATACCAAAAACTTCATTAGATCACAAAAGTACATGTTTAAAAACAATTAAAAATGCCTAAAAAGGCTGCACAATTCAACAAAAGAACCCCCCAGGCATGACCGGAGGGAGTTGACAAACAGCATTACATGTGTAAAATACACTGTATGTAGCAGAGAAACCCACGCAGAAATAACAAAAAAAAACAAAAAAAAAAAAAATATATATAATATATATATATATATATATATATATATATATATATATATATATATATATATACAGTATATATATATATATACAGGCAGTCCCCTACTTACATCGTTCCGACTTACATACGTCCCCTAGTTACAAACGGAGACTTATGGGGCGTGGCTGACATTCAACACTGAGTCACGCCCCATGATAACCAAGTGCCAGCATGCCACAGCTGCACATGAGATACAGAACGTTAGGTGAAATCTTCTAAAAAAAGGGCACAGACAGCAAAACAAATGTAAAAACTGTTCTCTGCACTATCCAAAACTAAAAAAAAGGAATTGCATTTAATAAATATAACTGTTCCGACTTACATACAATTTCAACTTAAGAACAAACCTACAGTCCCTATCCTGTATGTAACCCGGGGACTGCCTGTATATATATATATATGTATATATATATTAGGGAAGCTGTGCAGTACTAAGCATGGAGGACCTTCTGAGAGGAGCAGTGAGGTAGGGGATGGAGGTAGTGCCAGGCCTGAAAACAGTTTGGAGGCCATGGTCCTGCAGCTGCTGTGAGATACAAGTCTAGGACATCTTTACCCCTTTTGGGTGGACTGGGTAGGTTTGGGGATGTTGAGAGGTTTCCAACTGCAGGAAGGGACAGTATAGTTGATTTCCACCATGTGGATGTGTTGCAACAACTGCTTAGTGTGCAAAGGATAGTGAGCATTGGCAAGTAGTCCAGGATTAGTGGTTTAACCTGAACAGTTCAAACAAAAATCAGTGATAGGGGACTTGGGAGAGATGGGATGTTTCACACTTTACATAACACAAACTAGTATCACAGGGTATTAGAGGTATCAATGGAAGAGATTCTTATGGGTTAGTTGGCAGAACATCAGGGACATAAAGGGGATATGTGAGGGGCTGGGCACCTGATGATTTTCGTGGAAACTAGGGTCAGGGAAAAAGGGCAGAAGCATATATTGGTGGTAGGTACTAGGCTCAGGATAGGAACATGGTAGAGCTTCATTGTTTTTGTTTCCAGATTTAATCGTAGGTAACAATCAGGAACGGCCAAGGTTTGAGGAGGGGGTTGTAGATGGGGGCTTCCTACTTACATACGGTAAATGCGAAAGGTAGGTCTTTTTATGGGAAATCTTATTAACTCCTACCAACATTTGATGTACAGGTACATCATAATCCCAGTAAGGAGCTATAGACTGGGTAGACTTGATGAGCCCGGTCCATTGTTGGCAGGTACTAGCTGACACCCACCGCTAACAGCAGGGATCAAAACTGGCTCTGATCTCTGCTATCAACATTTTAGACCCTGCAGGATCATTGTGCACTGTTCCTCTCCACATTGTCTTCCCAGCGCAAGACGAGGCTGAAGGGTGCTGAGCTGTTGCTATTTCATCCAGACACCATGTTACTGCTCCTGTTACTTTCTAGGTTAGGCACATATATGTATATAAAGGTGAAACCAGATGTTTACATCAACTATTTAAAAAGACATAAAATGTTTTTCTCACTATCTGACATGAAATCAGAATAAACCTTAACTGTGTTAGGTCAATTATGATTACCAAAATTATTTATATTTGCCAAATTCCAGAGTAATGAGAGAGAAAAAAATTTTTAGGCATTACTTTCTGCAAAGTCAAAAGTTTACATACACTAGGATCACTATGCCTTTAAACAATATGGGAAAGCCCATATGATGATGCCATGTCTTTGAAAACTTCTGATAGGTTTATTGGCAACATCCAAGTTAATTAGAAACACACCTGTGGATGTATTTTAAAACACACCAGAAACACACTGCTTCAGTGTGTAATATCATGGGAGAGTCTAAAGAAATCATCCAAGATGTCAGGAAGAGAATTGTGGACTTGCACAATTCTGGATCATCTTTGGGTGCAATTTCCAGTTATTGGAAGGTGCCTTATTCATCTGTACAAACAATTATACGCAAGTACAAACAAGATGGGAATGTCATACCACTCAGGAAGGAGACGGTTTCTGTGTCTCAGAAATTAACATGCTTTAGTTCGACATGTGCATATTAACCCAAAAACAAAAGCAAAAGACTTTGTGAAGATGCTGGGGGAAGCTGATAAGATTGTGTCATTTTCTGCAGTGAAACGAGTACTGTATCAATATGAGCTGAAATGCCAGGCTTTCCAGGATATCTTCGGTGGAACTTGGATACCAAACGGGGAGCATTAATATTGTCCACAGGTTCCCAAGAATTTTCTTCAGCCGGATATCCTTTCCACTTGACTAAATATTGTAGCTGGTTCCTATGGATCCTGGAATCAAGAATCTCCTCCACCACAAATTGTTTCTCACCATCAATCAAAACCAGATCGGGTGGTTGAGCAGAGCGTCCCGGGAATGGATTAGGGACAGCAGCTTTCAAAAGGGAAACATGGAACACTGGATGGATCTCCATGGTGTTGGGGCGTTTCAGTCTAACTGCCACCGCGCTGATAAAGGCACTTATCTTGAATAGACCTACAAATCTCTGTCCAAGCTTCAGAGAGGGTACTCTCAATCTTAGGTTTTTAGTGGAAAGCCAGACAGAATCCCCAACCTTGAACATGGGTGCTGGTCTACGAGACTGGTCCGCTGATCTCTTATATCTCTCCTGGGCAGTGGTCAAGGTTTCCTTCAGCACTTCCAAGTTTTGCTGGAGGGCTGCCACATGTTCTGCCACTGCCGGTATGGTGACATCAATTGGGAGTCTTGGAAACATTTTGGGATGGAACCCCAGATTGGCATAGAAGGGTGACATCTTTGTGGGAGCACTCTGAGAATTATTGTAAGAGAACTCTGCCAGAGGAAGGAGATCCAGCCAATCATCCTGCAAATGCCTGATGAAGCTACGCAGCTACTGTTCTAGGGTCTGATACGTCCTCTCCAGAACCTCGCCATGAATTAAGCTCCTCGGTCCGAAATGACTTAGTCGGGAACCCCGTGTAGCTAAAAGACATTTTTAACAATTAATTCTAATGTGTCCTTAGCAGATGGTATTCGGGGGTAGGGTAAAAAGTGGGCAGCATCAGTTAATCGATCGACCACAACTAGAATGGTGTTCATACCCTTAGAGGTAGGCAGTTCGACAATAAAGTCCATAGATATGGATCCCCATGGGCGAGAAGGGACTGGCAGAGGTTGTAGCAACCCAGTCGGAGCAGACCGGGGTGTTTACACCTAGCGCAGACGTTACAGAAACGGACATAGTTCCTCACATCCCTTTGGTAGCCGGGGAACCAGAAGAATCGTGAGAGAAACCATCCACGGTCTCCATAAACACGGGTGAGGCTTTAAGTTCGGTTGTGATACCATGTTCTTTAGCAAAGGCAAGATCCATGAAGTTGCCGCTAGCTCTGGAATCCACCATAGCTGAGGTCTGAAACCAAAGCGTGTTGGTCCAAATCTGAATAGGCAGGAAGCAATGGGTTTCCTTCTTCTTCTTCTCAAGGTGTGAAGCCACAGAAGACAGGGTCTGAATAACTGCATTCAATGGCTGTGACGCTTCTGAGACCTCTGATTCAGAGTCAGACAACTCATCCTCAGCCAAGGCTGCGGCCGTTCTGCAAGGCCGATTGGGGCAATTTCTGAGGAAGTGACCAGATCTCCCACAATAGACCCTCACGCAGCCTGCGCTCTCTGTGAGCATTACTCTCTGATCTCTGCACCACATCTAATTGCATTGGCTCGGACTCCGGTGGGGGTCTATTAGAAGGTTCCTTGGGGAATGTAGGTGGGAAAGCTGGTGGACTGTCCCTTCGATTCATTGCTGCCCATCTCTCCTGTCTCCGTTCGGATAAACGGGTATCTATCCATATGCAATGATGTACATACTCTTCGAACCTACAGGGAGCCTCAGCATTTTTTCTGGGAGGCAGGATGAATAAAAAGCCAGAGTTTACCATGCAAGATAAACAACATGATATTTTGTTAGATCAGATTTTCCTGACATGGCAATAAAAATTATATTTATTTTTTTAAAAAAATTCTTTGCTTTATAGTAAATCAGAAAAAGATTAAAAAAAAAAATAATAATAATATTTTTATTTTTTACAACAACATTTAGGGCGACATGTCCCAACTCGCCAACGCCAGTTTTTTGGTCTATTTTGCACCAAAACCACTTTTGACGCCATAGTCTTGTTGTAAATGAACTGTCATACACCCAAACTATAAAAACTTTATTTGACTTTGCACATCCAAAAGCATTTTTTGAAAAAAACGTAAGCATAGGTGCACACTGGCAAGGCAATAACATACTTCTACTCTAAATATCAGTGGCACACTAAAAACTAAGTAAAACATCAAAGGCATATAGGAATTTTTTGAAAATGCATTACTGCTAAGGAATTATGAAAACCTGGGATTCTTAGTTCACAGTTTTGATCAAAAATGTTTAAACTCACCTCCCAGTTGCGTCAAGGGTATCCCAGTACAGGTGAGTTCCTAACACTAAAATGTTACCTCTCTAGGAGCCCGTTCAGACCACAACATCTCAGGGAGCGAAAAGAACTTGCTACTGAATAATCCTGCACTGGTTTAAAAGAGGTAGGCGGAGTGCAACAAGCAAATGAGGCTGCCACTCCTCATACAGACTATAAAAACTTAAATTTGACTCTGCACATCCAAAAGCATTTTTTGAAAAAAACGTAAGCATAGGTGCACACTGGCAAGGCAATAACATAAATCTACTCCAAATATCAGTGGCACACTAAAAACTAAGTAATACATCAAAGGCATATAGGAATTTTTTGAAAATGCATTACTGCTAAGGAATTATGAAAACCTGGGATTCTTAGCTCACAGTTTTGATCAAAAATGTTTAAGCTCACCTCCCAGTTGCGTCAAGGGGATCCCATTACAGGTGAGTTCCTAACACTAAAATATTACCTCTCTAGTAGCCCGTTCAGACCACAACATCTCAGGGAGCGAAAAGAATGATAGTGAGCAGTCGATTATGAGCGATGACCATTAATGTCTATGGGAGAGCAACAACACCTTCATTCATACACCCAACCAGGGCTGGAGAAGCTGGAATTAACATCCACAACAGTCAAATGGATACGTGCTACATCTTAGGCAACACACTTAGGTTATAAAAGCCACAGAAAAAAAAACACACAACATTCACTATCCCTGTCTTGTACCACAGCATGACCCTTAAACCTGCATCACCCACAAATTAAAAAGTGCCAGAAGGCAGTATGATTTGAACCATCATCTTACTTGAACTGGACATTGAATATCCCTGTCCTGGGCCACAGCATGAGCCCCAAACCTGCATGACCCCCAGATTAAAAAGTGCCGGAAAAAGGAGTCTTTCAACCACCATTTTAGTTGAACTGGATATTGACTATATCTGTCCTGTACCGCAGAATGACCATTAAACCTGTCTGACCCACAGATTCAAAAGTGTCGGGAAAAGGAGTCTTTCAACCACCATTTTAGTTTCACTGGACATTGACTATACCTGTCCTGGGCCACAGCATGAGCCCCAAACCTGCATGACCCCCAGATTAAAAAGTGCCGGAAAAAGGAGTCTTTCAACCACCATTTTAGTTGAACTGGACATTGACTATATCTGTCCTGTACCGCAGAATGACCATTAAACCTGTCTGACCCACAGATTCAAAAGTGCCGGGAAAAGGAGTCTTTCAACCACCATTTTAGTTTCACTGGACATATACTGTCCCTGTCCTGGGTAGCGCTTGCCCCTCCGTATGAGTGCGGACCAATTGAGCTTCACTTGGAAATACTGGTGGTTAACGCTCCTGTTCCACCCAGGTGCCCTTTTTCTTGGCATTCTTTTTCTTATTTTACTCAACGTGCTGGAGGAAATTGTCTCTGTACTTTGTTCTCTGTCTGTGCTCCATACTCCA
Organism: Phyllomedusa bahiana; assembly: GCA_025379985.1. NCBI lineage: Eukaryota > Metazoa > Chordata > Amphibia > Anura > Hylidae > Phyllomedusa > Phyllomedusa bahiana. The sequence continues at coordinate 1,039 of JAODAL010047167.1, read as the reverse complement.
TGTCCTCTGAATAACCTACATCTGGTCAAGTTTTCCTGTACCTCCCTTGTACAATTCAGAGGAATTTTTTTACCAGCTATTTTGTACATGCAAGTTTTTTAGTAGTTTAATTCTAGAAAACACATTTTTAAAATAGGATGGAATCCACCCCACGTCTTTGTTTCTCTTTTTTAAATTGTATTAAATGGGTTGTCTCAATACAGGGATTGATAGCTATGTTAAAGATCTTGCAAAAACAAGTCATTTTGCAATATTTGTCCATTAACAGTGTCCTACCTATTCCTGTTTCTGACAGCACCATCACCCTTGAGCCACTCTTGACAACTGTGAAGAACAAATGTCTGTTAGAAACAACATTTTTTTTATAATAGGATCTGTAGTATTGCTGCATTTCAAAGCAGCATGACCCAAAAAATTATAAAAATGACTTCTCAGCCACTGTTAAAAATTGTGAGGGAGAAAAGCCACTTAGAAGCCACATTTCTGTTCCAAAGGACCATGATTATTGCTGTATCTCACAGCTACATGACCCCAAAAAATTATAAATATGACTTCTCAGCCACTGTTAAAAATTGTGAGGGAGAAATGCCACTTAGAAGCCACATTTCTGTTCCAAAGGACCATGATTATTGCTGTATCTCACAGCTACATGACCCCAAAAAATTATAAATATGTCTTCTCAGCCACTATTAAAAATTGTGAGGGAGAAATGCCACTTAAAAGCCAACTTTCTGTTCCATAGGACCATGATTATTGCTGTATCTCACAGCTACATGACCCCAAAAAATTATAAATATAACTTCTCAGCCACTATTAAAAATTGTGAGGGAGAAATGCCACTTAAAAGCCACATTTCTGTTCCAAAAGACCATAATTATAGCTGTATCTCACAGCAACATGACCTCAAAACTAGGGTTGAGCGATTTTTATCGACAAAGTTGAAATCGGCAAGGTTTTTATGGTGATCGAAATTTCCGATCATGCGTAATTTGGTTAAATCTGTGCATCTCTATTAAGAATCGCGCCTTTTTCGGCCTTC
>JAODAL010047166.1:0-30206 GCA_025379985.1 Phyllomedusa bahiana | reverse complement strand
TTTTTTCCAATCTCCAAGAATATATGAACATATTAATTCCATTGAAAATACCTTGTTACTGAAGCCATACCATTTACCATTGCATTCCTCCCTTGTACTTTTACCTTTAACTTTTCACATGGAGCTTAAAGGGGTTGTCTCACTAGATTGATTCATCTTACCTCAGTCCTGTTTTCTTGGTTTCATTTTGAATAAAGGGGGTGTTTACTGGTTTGTACTAGGCTGCAGTAGAAGCCAGGTCTGTAGCTATAGCAACGAGCACTGGCAGCCTATCAGGATAGATCAAACAGGTCTGTAGCTATAGCGACCTAAGGAGCTGATGCAGCCCATACAAGAGGGGATATCTCGGAATAGGTAGGACACGGTTAATGGACACATATTGCAAAGTGACTTGTTTTTTGCAAGATCTTTAACATAAAAAGCAATCTTTGTAGTGAGACAACCCCTTTAAAAACAACCCATTTCACCACAAGCATATTCTGTACCACAGCCCAATCCCAACCCTTGTGCCCTTTTCGGCCACATTTGCACAGGTAGGTCTTTTTGCAAAATCCTTCCATCTCCTGGTGTTTCTATTTTAATAGGTAGGTTTGGAGACTGCAATAACTAATGTGTTCTCTTTGGTTTCGATATGCAAAGTCTGTCGTTCACACAGTCCAATGGTTTTCGCAAGCTCCTGCAGACTGGGAAGTGTCAGATGATTTGTCAATAACCTGATCTCTAATTACTTCCTCTGTTACAGCACCAAATTCTCCACACTTTGCAGGACATTTTAAGGTTTTTTCACACAAAAAAACTGCCGCATATATTAAACATATCTAATGGTCCTCATTCACCCAACAAAGGCTAAAAGAGTATAATGGGACAGTATACCGTATGTCAGTATTCCTTTTTTTAAAATAGAAGCATCCAGTAAAACAACTTTTACAGCACAGTAAACATCTTTTACAAGGTTAGCCTATGAAAGACCAATGCCACTCCATGCCAAGCCGCTGGAATCCCCCAGAGATGTACATGAGGAGTTCCTAATGTGTAGATTTTATTCCAGCACCATGAAGTCCAAAATTCTTTTAAATAAAAACTTGCTTTATTTAAAGGGGTTGTCTCACTACAAAGATTGCTTTTTATGTTAAAGATCTTACTAAAACAAGTCACTTTGCAATATGTGTCCATTAACAGTGTCCTACTTATTCGTAGATATCCTCTCTTATATGAGCTGCATCAGCTCCTCAGGTTGCTATAGCTACAGACCTGTTCGATCTCTCCTGATCGGCTGTCAGTGCTTGTCGCTATAGCTACAGACCTGTTTGATCTCTCCTGATAGGCTGTCAGTGCTTGTCGCTATAGCTACAGACCTGTTTGATCTCTCCTGATAGGCTGTCAGTGCTTGTCGCTATAGCTAAAGACCCAGTGTCCTCAGCAGCTCATCACTGCAGGCCTGTAAAACCAGTAAATACTGAAATAAAAAATAAAACCGATAAAACAGGACTGAGGTAAGATGAATCAATGTAGGGAGACAACCCCTTTAAAGTATTCATTAAAATACCGTAGTCATTCCAGCACTACTCATTCTCTGGCAGATGCGTTTCGGGCATCCGCCCGGGCAGTGATTATGGGCTAATGCCAGAGAATGAGTAGTGCTGGAATGACTACTATATTTTAATGAATACTTAAATAAAGCAAGTTTTTATTTTAAAAATGTTGGACCTCATGGTGCTGGAATAAAATCTATACATTGAAAACTGTGCATCACTCTGTGGATCCTTTGGGTATATTCCGTGCACCAGTACCCGGCCGGAAAAGGTACACCAACAGGTGAGCAAGGAATCAAAGGATATATATGAGGAGTTCCTTTTGCATTTACCTCTCATGGACACTGAAAAATACAGTGGGAAAGGAGCCTAGCCTGGTCACGTGGCTGCCAGTGATGTTCCCTACTTCTTGTACTATGTGACTAAACCATGTTTTTCTTTGGCGCAGCTTCCTCGCTCCAATCATGGCGGTCTCATAGCCTGAATCGGTCACTGCTTCTCCCAGGGTTTCATAAAGGACCTTAGGTCCTGTTAGATCCATTGCTCTTTGTGGAATGCTGCAATCATTTCTCTAGCTACAACATAAGGCTCAGTCGACACGGCATTGGACAAAAAAAGTCACTGAAAACTAAATCCTAAACCCGTTCATAAAACGGAGTTTTTTGTCCAGTGCATGTCAAAAATAGCTAAAAAAAAAAAAAAAAAGCGCATTTTGCATTTTTTTTACATGATTTCCACAAAAACTGTGCCCAAAAACCTCTGGAGCTTTACATAGATTCCAATAGTAAATTTTCTACCCTGCTCTGTTTTTTGCAACGTTTCAAAAGCGAGCAGAAAAAAAAAAAAGTTCTGTGGAGACAACAGAACGGTTTCACTATACAAGTCTATGGGACTTCTTTTCAGACGTTTTTTTTCAACATTTTTAGAAAATGAAAAATGCTGAAATTTTTTTTTGTTTTTGTGTGCAGTGGAGACATATAGCCTTAGGCCATGTTCACACGGCTTAAAATGGGCCGTATTTTCGGTCCGTAATTATGCGCCGAAATGCGCCAATTACGGGCCGAAAACGGCCCATTCATTACGGTAATTCACAGTTCTCATAGAGAACTATGGATTACATCTCCTCTCCCCGCCCGGCGAAGCCGCCGGGCTGGGAGATAATTGACATGCCACTTTCTAGCGGCGTATACGCGCCGCTAACAGTGATTGTCTATGGGCCGGCAAATTGCCGGCCCCCCACTCACTCCCCCACTCCCGCCCCGCCCCCGTCCACACGGCGGACTTGCGGGGTGAAATTACGCCCCGCAGTTAAGCCGTGTGAACCTAGCCTTAAAGTGCAATCTCATTTTCCACTCTTCCCAGCACTCAGACTGGAGTGCTCCCCAGACACTTGAAAAAGTCCAAGAGCTCAGTAAACTAGAGCTCCAGCCACCCTTGTTGTCAACATATAGTTTGGGAACAAGCAGTGTGCTTCCTTAATTCTCCAGATAAAACAGATTACTGCCCAAGATATACAGCAACATAAAGAGATGAAATTATTTTAGAAAGTTTGAAAAACAGGGAGAAAATTAACTTTATACAAAGTATGGAGAAAACCCCTTTTTTCTTGCCTCTGGGTGCCGATGCAACCAATAAGAGGAATCACAAAGCAAAAGACTAGCTGAGCATGGATCGTAGGTAGAAGGGACACACCTTTTCTTGGTAGGGAGTGGTGTAGGATTGAGGAATAAGAACCTCATAGTCAAGAGATGGAGAAGGGCTATGTCCAATGCAAAGTGCAGAGAATACATGTGGGAAACAGACAAGAGACATAAAGCAGTGAAGAACCTGGAGCAGTTGCACCTCTGCAGGTCATCCGCAGTCTAAAGAGTTGCCCACAATTTCCTGGAAAAAAAAAAAAAAATAATGCAAAAAAAAAAAAAATTATAATAAAATTGCTGTGGTGGGAAGGGGTTAATATCTGTGTTACCTAATGTGCAACCAGCACTGTGTGTATTTGACTGTTTATCCACAGCTCTTAATAACGCTCTTGTCTTCCTACCATCTGCACCTCCGCTGTTAATTTCCTGTGATACCAAAACTATTCAAGGATAAATATTTACACAACTAATGTTATTTTGTAATCATATGTGAAGGCTCAGATTGGCCCATAAGGGAGCAGGGGAACATACGGTCGGCCCACGGGCATGCTGCGCCACTGCGTATGGCTGCATTTCAGGGAGAAAGGCAATAAAGGAGAGGCACAGAGCAAGAGTCATGTGCAGCATCCAGTGATCTCTCAACATACAATATTAATTGGTTCCGGGGCAAACATTGTATGTTGAAACTGGTAATTGGTTCCAAGGTCCCAAAATGTCCCCAAAATAATGCAAAATGGAGATTAAATTTAGGCAGCTAATTAATCCAGATAAAGCGCGTCCTTACATAAAACATCAGAAAGAGCTGCTGGAAGCTGGAAATCACTTTCTGTGATGAGGACCGGAGCTTCTTTGGGTCATGGACTTTACACACAGTGTGCCTGAAAAAAATAAAATGGGGCCCTCAACTGGTGTCCAAAGGAGCCGCTCATCCTGGCACATGTAAGAGCAGTACAGGACATGTGGTACCGCACTGTACTGTAGAGAGGAGTTACTAGTTCACCAATCACTGCATGCACCTCACTAATACATGTAAGAGCAGTACAGGACATGTGGTACCGCACTGTACTGTAGAGAGGAGTTACTAGACCACCAATCACTGTATGCACCTCACTAATACAAAGGTTTTACAAGTAAATTATTCATGACAATTGGCTGGATCAGTGTCTGGGATATTGTATCCTGAAACCACACTCAACATACAACGTCCCAGGATAGACCATTGTATTTTGAAAATATTGTATCCTGAGGCGATTGTAACTTGAGGGAGCACTGTATACAGCCATGCAGCTGTAGGGAGGGTATCAACTCCACTGGTGGGCCCCAGACCCTTCAATCCAACATTGCATATGCGAATCAAAAAATGTGGACTGAATGGTAAAACCATGGGTACTGTTGGTAGCTTCTTCCTTTTAAAGTCGAACTCCTAGCAAAAGTTGGAAATCTAATAGAAAAGTCTTCCACCCTACCCCTGAAGCCTCACCTACACAGCCCTCACCGATCAGATAACCCATGACTTTGCAGCCTGTCGTCTCATATGGCTGCCATCACCGGCAACTGCAGATATAACAGTGAGTCCTTCCTTATACAGGTTCCCATGTGATTTTGACAATAGCTATCTGGGATCTTATGTAAAGGCAGGATGTAGATGAAATCTGCTAAAAGACAAATGTTGATCCCCCCCTGACTCTCCCATCACAGCAATTTGCAGTCACTTATATTCAATTTTCTAGCACATCCAATTCATTTTTTTTTTTTTTTTTAACTTAAAGAGCACCTATCACCTCCAAACAAACACACAAAATATAATAGTAGATGAAATTATAAGACTTTTTTCCAATACTTGTCATTAGCAATGCAGAGGGCTCATGTCATTAATATAGGGGAATAGATTTTGCTTTTACTTTCTTAGCAGAGCTCTGTATGTAGCATGCGTTCTTTCTGTTGATCTATACCACCTGAGCAGGGGGAGCTGAGGACATAGCTTCTACATACAGTACAACAGGCACAGCACACTGAGGACATAGTGTGACATTACAGTGCATCTACAATACACTGCTGCTAGTGTTATATTGATCACAGACACAGCAGCCCAGAGAAAATCAGTGTGCACATGATGTTGATGTACAGGCTCCCACCTGCACAGTGGACTCTTCCAGCTCAGAGGCAGGAGATTGGATACAACTGTCATCCATCAATCTGTCATGTGTCGACTTGGCCCGACTTCAGAGCTGTCTTAAAGGGCCAGCGCTTTTTAAAAAACAGAATTGCAGGTGAAATGCTTTGATTTCCCTAATGAAGCATATTTAAGGAAGTGTTTGTATTTTAGTCTCCTGTTATTTCATGAGATTTCCCTGGAGGTGATAGGTACTCTTTAAGTCTCAAGATAACAAACAGTTCTACTTTAGGTACCCGAAGTAGTTCACACGACGGATTCAGCGCTGAATCTGCCTCAGAATCGGTGTCCAATTCGAGAGTAAACCAACCTCCATTATACCCTATGTAAATTCAGTGTTGTCTTCTCATATGAATTCCACACTTACAAGTGCAGAAATTCCGAAAAGGAAACGACAATGATCCAGCGGCAAATTCCATCGTCTGATCATACCATAACAGCACAAAGATTAGTCCGAATTAAAATGGATAGTCCCAATTATCAACCCCGGAAAAGATCAAGAACTTCTAAAAATAATGATACGGCTCTCCAACGTGTGGGCAAATTGTTAAAGATCAGATTTGTTTGGTTGCACTTTGGAGATCAGTTTGGTTCTAGTTTTTTGTAATAAACTTTGGGGCTTGCTAATGTAACACTATAGACAACTACCAGGATTGTCCTGAAAGTAAAAATACCAACAAGTTTCTAAATGTGACTCATGACTTTGTAACCTTTGCCGCCTAGAAATAGAACACACGAGACACAATGCACGGTTCCCAGCGGTTACAGTTCTGCTCTTATCTATGCAAGGCCTGTGAATCATGGTGACGAGCTGTCATATAGTATATGTGGGAGTAATAGGCAAGGAGAACAGGTGATGAAGTATGAGCCCTACCAGTGCAGGCGCAACAGTAAGCAGAGTAAAGAGAACCCGCCATGATGAGCACGTTATACTCAGGGTAATACTTTATTCCAGTTGTTTTACGTTTGGTCCATGTAGGGTCCATAAATTACAGGAGCAGCTGGTTATTAGGGCAGCCCAAAAGTAACGGTTCCTTAGTTTCCTTTGATGGGACTTGCTCCAGTTTCTGTCGGGACCCAAAATGAAACAAAAATATGGCAGTGTTCACATGTCCTAATAAAAGGCTTTATAATATTAGCATTAGTGTTGTGCTGTAGGTTCGGTTTGGCTGTCCTACTGCCTCCTGACATTGGCACACAGTGCCTGCTGCGGCTGCTCCTGTCTGCAGCAATATAATATCAACACTTGTATAGACATGTCAAATTTGTGCTAGAATGTTGATCCAGTCTGATTGCTATTTGGGATGAGAATCCAAGCATTACTTTTAGCACAGATTGGTTCATGCCCTCTGGGTTCCATATTTCTGGAGCAATGGGGGGAAACAACATTTTAAAAAATCACCTATACCCCTCCCTTCATGCATATTTTCTTCCTACCCGTGGTGACATTTAGGCTATGTTCACACAGCGTCTTGTGGTGCTTACCTGTGCGCCGCAAGACATCAGGTGTATTAGAAATACGTGCTGGGCAGTACTCACTTCTAAAATGCTCTGGGGCCGGCCCCATTCACTTTCATTATCCCAGTCACGTCTTTCTCCCGGCATGCAGAACGCATCAGGGAAAATGGAGGGTAATCAGAGCTCTCATTGAGAGCTATAGTTACCATAGCTACAGTCCGTACTTCGGGGCATCTTGCAACACAATTACATTCCAAAGTACGGACTGAAAAGATGCCGTGTGAACATACCCTAATGGAAATATTTTGTACTACATACGTATGCAACTACTTCTATCACATAAAACCTGAAGGCCATTCCTAGCGGAAACGCCATGACATTTAATCATTAATTTGCCTATTGCCACACAGAGAGTTACAATACTTGCCTGATTCATACATTTAATAAAATGTAGACTTATTTGGATCATCCATAATATGTGCCGTGGTATTCCTGCTACTCAGGGTTGGGTTGGGCTAAACTAGCCTGGTTCAAATTTTGTAGTCGATTGTGAGAAAATCGTGTGACCAACCACCAGTCTTTTCTCCAGGCAGGAAAAAGGAAATGTATTATTCAAATTGATGATGCACTTTCTTTTTTCTGTCTGGAAAAAGGCTAGTAATTAGGGCACAAATTTGCCTGCAATTGCCGGAAAAATTTTGGTCAAACCAAACCGGCCCAACCTGCATCCAAAGCACAACACTAATTAGCACCTTGTGCACTTGCATGAGATACACTAACGAAATTGGCTATCTACAAGTGCGAGACTGCCTTTATCACTACCAAGATCTTGTAAATACAGATTATAAAGAATGAATTTATAAGTCTGAACCCTTTATAAGTTCTCTGGATACTCAACTGATCACTGGGTTGCTAAATGATGTAGTTTAATACAGTGGCATTATGCATAGCTTACAACTGTTACCTCCACTGCTCCAGTGTGTGGTATACGGTCACGGTCCCAGGTACACTCTATACTCATTATAAACCAGGTATATGATCAGGGACTATTATGATGTTGATTTTTATTGATAGGTATCTCATTGTATCAGGGATTAGATGCCACCTTTGTATATTTAAATGTTGAAATATCATTTAAGGCTAAATAGTTTCATGAGTCTTAGGAAGAAGTCATTTTAGAACCCCTAAACTCTTTATGTGGAGAATTGTTTTCAATGAAAACTCAATTATACAATCCCAATTTTTATGCAATGTGTTAGGAAAATGGATCTGTGTATAAGTTAAGTATCCTTGTATTCTCTAGGGGTAATTGGCATAAGATAGTTGCTATCCCCTGTATCGTAAAAACTTTTTTCTTTTTACTACTGTTTAAAGATTCTATATATATATCTGTATTAATATCTGAGTATATATCCCTACCCTTCTATGCGAGAGTCTATGGTAATGAGGAAATATAAGCATGGTTCATCTCTAGGAGTACCTTTTGAGTATCATGCAGGGATGATTTCTGCTTTGTATGGTAAATAAGGGGGCGCATTGTTTAGATGCATATTCATTGGATAGACTCCATAACATCTAGTATAGAGATAAAAGCCTGTTGTCCCTAAATAGTTAGATTGTAGCGATGCATATCTAGTATTGCAGTATCGGGAGATGGGCAAGCACGTTCGAGATCATGAGGCCGAAACCATTATGGTCAAACTATGATAACGCGCATGTGCGGAAGTGAGGGAAACGGGCTTCTGGCAAGTGGACTCTGCGCATTGCTAATGGCAATGTATACACGCTGAGAGAATTAGTAATATGCCGGTGATAACTGCGATTGGAGCGCTGAGGAGCAGGAGGGATCTATACACAGGTATATAGGTAATTTGTGTTCCCTTCCACTTGCTACGGGAATAGCTTCATCCATGCGTTTCAAAGGCTCCATTGTGGTTCTGTAGTGTCAGCTGTAAATATGTATCCCCTGAAGAACCCCTGAACATCATGGGGGGGGAAACGCGTCAAGATTTTGTAGCCAATTGGTTATCTGAATACTCATTATGAAGAGATAAGTGTTACATTTGGGATTGGTCTGGTTTTGGTAATCTTTTGAATATTATTCTATATGAAGCTGTATTCACTATAATGGCTATATGCTCCTGATGGTTTTGTGAATTGATTGTTAGACTGCATCTCTGATATATATATATATATATATACACACATACACACACATACACACATACATTTGATTTATTTAGAGAAAAGGGTGCAATAGGTTTAGTGTCACGGGGCCGTCCCTTTCGGGGCGAAAACTCCGTTTTGTGTATTGAGGTGTTGACTAGGGTCAGTATAAGGCATATCTGCATATTGGAAGACTGTATCCTGGTCGTGGTAATGGCACTATATCTGTGGATAGTAGGAAGTTAATTTGTATTCTCTTTAAAATTGGTTATCTATGAGGAGCATAGCGTATATTTTTTAAGTTTAGGGTAATTGTGGTAATTGTTTGTGTATATTAGGTATAGCTACCTTTTTTAATTATATCTAATAAAAGTTGGATTTTAGAGTAGGGCCCTCGGTCTTTTCTGTGAGTTTAAGTATCCTTGCTGCCCAAAATTTAGCCCTGGAGTAATTCTCCATTTGTCTTTATCTTAAGTTTTTACAATTAGTACCTTACTGGTCAATGGTCAAGGAAGTGAAAAGAAGTCTTCAGCTACCATCGACAGAAGTAAAATAAACCTCTGCAATTACTGGTATTGTACTGCTACCAAAGGTGAGCATCACACCATACACTCATTTTTGTATTCTTCATCCCAGTTGCGATAAACGTACTGTCCTATAGTGCACTGTCTCTTTCAGGTCCATATTTTCCACTAGGGACCCGTGGACAGGGGGTGGGAGTTGGTGAGACCAGCAGTGACCGAGGAGGGAGGAATGGTTGTGATCTAAGGCACTGGCAAGCAGAGAACATAGCAGGGGTGGAGGAGGTAGGATCAGAGTCCCACGCCACAGAGACCACCATCTGGAAAATATGTTTTTTTGCAGCAAGGGGGGATGTGAGTGGTGGATGAGGTTATGGGGTAACAGATGTGAATATGACAGGCTGGTTTATAGGGTGATGGCTGGGGTAGGGAGTTATAGGTTTGTATTCACTTTACTATTAGGGGGAGCCGGCACAGGCCAGAGCTCAAAGCACAATCTCTGGGAGAGAAAACAGAGGACTCGCCTTATGGAGACTGATCTGTGGCTGTATCATGTGGACCGACTACACTAGATCAGACCAGCATTGGATGCATTTATTTAATAAAATGCTCTACACGTATGTTGTCCGGGAGTTTTAATTTAAATAAAGTTTTTTTTTCTTTTTCTGTCTTATTTTTTACCATTTGAATCGGTCACTAAATATTTTACAATTACCGGGGCTCGGTATCAGCCAGCAGTGTTTTTTGTCACCCCAAAGCTGACACTAACCCCCTTCCACTATTACACCAGTACCCAACACACCAGGGGTAGTGGTAAGAGCCGAGTTACAATCATAAGCAGAACATGATGGTTTGCTTACAAATTTAAAACAAGACACTGATCCATATTCTTTTCTTCTTAGCCATTGTTATTTTCTGATTGTAGATTTCTCAATTCTGTTTTCTGTATTTGATTATGGGGGTGGCCGTCTTGCCTGAGCTTCTTTTAACAGCATTTAGAGAGATGCTTAACAGCAGCAGCATGGACATAGGAGCCTGTGAACAGGAGCAGACCCATTGACTTCTATAGGAGAGTTTTCTAGGCATGTTCTGTGACCTGGGAAATCAGTGTGCAGGGAGGGGAGCGGGTGAGCTATGACTATCTCCTATTGTGACTGGTGGATTCTGTGTTATCTATACACAGTGGTGTTGCCTTTCAGTGTAAACCTGCCTATGCTGATAACGAGCAGACTGCTGAAAAGTTTTCTCTACAGAACAGGAAGTGTAAGACTTTGAGGCCTAGTGGCCAAAATGAAAACTGCAGGCTTAAGAATTTTTTAAAAAATGGGAAGTCAGTGTGCAGGGAAGGGTAGATGGGGAGTTGTAACTCTATCCTACTGTGAACAATGTATATATACACATCTGATGATAATATAGAGACCGCTGAAAATCTTTCTCACTAGATCAGGAAATGTCAGATTATTATTAGATCTAGTGGCCACAGTGAAAACTGCAGGATTTCAGGACTTTAAGAAAAAAATGGTACTTAAAGGGGTTGTCGCACTACATTGATTCAGCTCACCTCGTCCTGTTTTCTTGGTTTCACTTTGAATTCAGGGGTGTGTTTACTGGCTTCCACTAGGCTGTAGTAGAAGCCAGGACTGTAGCTATAGCAACCAGTGCCGGCAGCCTATCAGGAGAGATCAAACAGGTCTGTAGCTATAGCGACCACAGAAGCTGATGAACCCCATAAAAGAGGGGATATCTCAGAATAGGTAGGACACTGTTAATGGACACATATTGCAAAGTGACTTGTTTTTGCAAGATCTTTAACATAAAAAGCAATCCTTGTAGCGAGACAACCCCTTTAAAATGAAAAGTAAATTAAAAGAACACAACCAAAAATGCTAAAAAAAAACGGTTTAACATAAAATCCTGAATTAAACCATAGGTCATTTTCTGATGAGACATTCCCTTTTAAGCAGTTTTTAGGATCCGACATTAATAGGTAGCAACCTATAATAATTAACAATAACTATGGCTACCCCGAGAAACAGGCAACACTTTTGAACACTAATGTTTTTTGCTCAATGCACAATAATGTGACTCTCTCGGCCACCAGAGAGTGTTTCAACGAGCTGCAGTCAAATTTTAAAGGCATCAATGGGAATCGAGTGCAATTTCTATATGTGAAAAAAAGTCAAACTGAAATAGTAGAGTAAATCCCTTCACCCGGGTCATGCACCACTCTTGTGCCAGGAATGATGCAACACAAGTCTACGTCTAAGCTTAGGCGATTGCAGACTGGGCAGCTGCTACCCAGCTGCTCCCTCGAGATGAAAGTTTATTCTAGAAATTTCTATTTCAAGCTCTTTCAACTTAAAGAAGAACAACCTGCCATGCAGATATATTATCCCGCTTAACTTCTCCTATTCCTTTTCATTTGTCATGACTTGTCTTCCTGTAACTAATACTTAACCTTTGGGAATCCCTTAGGTTGTTCTGGATTTTCAATACATAATAAATGTCTGAGAGACCTGGCACAGAGTTAAAACCTGTGTTCTTAAGCTCCAAGTCGGGATAAAACAGTTTGAGTTCATACGGGGGCGAGGGAGCTGGAGGACTATCTTCGTGAGCCGACCGAGAGAGAACTTCCGGGCTTAGTCTCAGACAGTGATATCATTAGCACCGGTGAATCTGAAGAACGGACTGTTCAGCCTGGGCTTACCATGGATTTCCATGGAGCACTTTCAAGCCGGCATTTGGCCAACTGTATTATCCCACTGTCTTAGGTTTAGGATAATTTAACGTAAATTTCTGTATAACTAAGCGACTGAACGGGAAGGAGTTCTGTATCACGGATACGATTGTACAAAAATGTCCTCAGAGGAGACGTAAACAATTTAGTTACTGCTTCAGAACATTAGTGAAATATTCCTTATATACACAATGCAATAAAACATCTGTTCAGTCTCCGGGGCTGTATTAGAACAGTGAATTCATCTATGGAGATAATCATGAAAAAAAAAAAATCTACATCAATTTCTTAAAGGGGTTTTGCCAGGACGTGCCTTATCTGCTAAGAAGCAAATTGTAAACAAAGCCACGCTGAGCTGAGGAGAGAAAGAGAGAGAGAGAGAGAGGAGAGAGAGAGCTGAGGAGAGAGAGAGCTGAGGAGAGAGAGAGAGAGAGGAGAGAGAGAGAGAGAGCTGAGGAGAGAGAGAGAGCGCCGGGAGCTGAGTGGAGAGCGCCGGGAGCTGAGGGGAGAGAGCCGGGAGCTGAGGAGAGAGAGCGCCGGGAGCTGAGGAGAGAGAGCGCCGGGAGCTGAGGAGAGAGAGAGCCGGGAGCTGAGGAGAGAGAGAGAGCGCCGGGAGCTGAGGAGAGAGAGAGCGCCGGGAGCTGAGGAGAGAGAGAGCGCCGGGAGCTGAGGAGAGAGAGAGCGCCGGGAGCTGAGGAGAGAGAGAGAGAGAGAGAGAGGCTGAGGAGAGAGAGAGAGCTGAGGAGAGAGAGAGCGCGGGGAGCTGAGGAGAGAGAGAGCGAGCCGGGAGCTGAGGAGAGAGAGAGGGAGAGGAGACTGAGGAGAGCGAGAGCGAGCTGAGGAGAGAGAGAGCGAGAGAGAGCTGAGGAGAGAGAGAGCGAGAGCTGAGGAGAGAGAGAGAGAGAGAGAGCTGAGGAGAGAGAGAGCGCCGGGAGCTGAGGAGAGAGAGAGAGCCGGGAGCTGAGGAGAGAGAGAGCCGGGAGCTGAGGAGAGAGAGAGAGCCGGGAGCTGAGGAGAGAGAGAGAGCCGGGAGCTGAGGAGAGAGAGAGAGAGCACAGAGCCATGCATTAGGGATCTTGTGCAATGTTCACTCAAATAATCACACTACAACTATTGGATTCTGTATACAAAAGACAACACCTTTCTCCACAGCCTCTTGAAAGCTTCTTCATGTTCTCCGTCATCAGATAAAGCAGGGATCTACTCAGATAATCACACTACAACTAGTGGATTCTGTATACAAAACACAACATATTTCTACCCGGTGCCTTGAAAGCTCCTTCACACTCCCTTTCATCAGATAATAAGTGTGCTCTGTGGAAGCCCGGCCAGCAGCTCTTGTCAGGTCCTATCGAATAGAAGCTTTTAAGTAACTAAGGGCAGGTAAGGCAGCCTGTAGCTCTCTCAGACTGCAATTTTTGTAATCACATATATTTAGAAAAGTGATTAAATACCTATTTTGGAGGATCCCACGTCAACATTACATCATGGCAAAACCCCTTTAATGAGTTTACAGTAATATAATGTATATTCCAAATATTCTTTCAAAAAAGTACAGCACCGGAGGCAGATGTGGCGTGCAAGGCCAGACTGAACATCCCACAGCAAGAACTCAAAATGCACATAAGGCAGAGAGAGAGAGTCCTAAAGGGGTTTTCCACTTTGAACAATCTCTATGTGTTTGAATGGCCTCTAGCAGCCACCCTCAACTGTGATCTGTGGGGTAACCTGGCAGTAAGTGTTCAGATTCCCTGCAGCGCCACCAAAGGGGAGATGGAGCATTATGCCCCTCCTAGTCATATCAATGGACGGTCTATGTAATGCAGGACAAGACAGGTCCTCCAGAGCGAGAGATGCTGTTTGTAGCCGCTCTGGCCAAGAGATGAGGATCTTCAATTAAAGGGATGTTGCCACTTGTCAAAGTGCCCTGTGGAAACCGGTTCATAGATCACTACAATCCAGCCTCAGTGAATGGAGAGATGGCTGCGCTTATTAAAGGGAACCTGTCACATAGATTATGCCCCCTTGCTGAGCACAAGTTAGTGTCAGACCTGCTGCTTCCAGCGCTGTGTCTCTTATTCTGTAAGATGCAGCAGTTTTAGATCATTTACCCCTCAAATCTTATTCATGAGCATAACAGTTATTCACATGTTTCTACCTATTCAAAGTAATAGGTTTATCAGTTGAGGTGGGCGGGGCTAGCCTCAGATGGGCGGGGTTTGAAAAACTGACTCTTTGAATGACTCTTCAAATGACTTTTCTGGCTGAAAACTGCACATCTGAGCATTAAATACACGAAAACTCCTGCATGTTACAGAATAAGGGACACAGCGCTGGGAACAACAGGTCTGACACTAGCTTGTGCTGTCCTCAACAAAGGGGGTATAAACTAGGTGACAGGTTCTCTTTTAAGTTCTCTCCGTTGTCTTCTATGGCAGTTAAGCAGATAGCTGAGCGAGGGTGCTCGGCTTTATTCAGAACTCCCATAAACATGAATGGGGAAGAACCGCGCAAGCGTTGCCCTCTCCCCATTCATTAAGGCTTGAACTATGAACCGGCCTCCACAGGGCACATTGCCAAGTGGCAATTCCCCTTTAAGAATCAAAATTTGCTAGTAGGGTATAAGGAAAGGGGTTTACTAAACTGAAGAACCCTTTTAATGTAAAAGCACCAGTGGAAGGTAAGGGATTCCTAACCTTGTTATCATAGGGGAGCCCCAAAAATAGTGATGGGAGTAGGCAAAGCATTCCACAATTCTCAACAACCAGTTATGCATTCAGGCCAAGATCTGCTGACTGGTTTGCTTTCTCCATGTTGAGCATCTTTGAACAGGCTGAGGTCATATTGCTATTCCTAAGGTAGAAGTGACAGCTCTTGTTGTCTTCTCAGCGATCCCTGACTAGACTCTCAGTAACACTAGGTTATGTAAAGCAATGTGCTAGGGATGGTGGCATCTGTGGCATGCAGCCCTACTGGCACCTTTGCTGTTGTGAGATATGCACCAGTCAGGGGCATAAATAGAAATAATAGGGCCCCAAAGCAAAATGAGATGGGCTCTCAGCACCTACTGAAAAATAACATAAAACGACCTTAGTAGCAATCGTAAAGGTATAAATAACAGTGCCCTGTAGCAGAGAACCCACATAGCACTGCTAGATAGCAGAAAGCCACCATCGTCTTATCTTCTACAAAAGGCCCAATGTTCTTACACAGGTGTGGGCCCCCTCAACCCCAGACAGCTGCTAGAGTTAGGGTATATTCACACAGCGTATATGTACATGCCGTATTACGCCTTCATTGGCGATGTTAAAAACACACAACCAGGGCTGTGGAGTCGGCAAGCCAAAGCCCCGACTCCGATTCCTCAATTTCCCAAACCTCCGACTCAGACTCCTGACTCTCTCATACATGGTGTATATTTAAGTGATAATTTTTCTGCAGTAAAATGGTAACATCAGGCAGTTTATCACCTTATGGTACAATAATCAAGCTATTTAGGTAGAACAAACACTGACAAGCAAAAGGGTAACAGTGTTTTGATCTTTTGAACACTTGTGGGTAGAGTTGAAGAAAAAGCTGTATTTGTATCCAAGTCCAGTCTGCACCAACATTGGGAATGTGTAGAAGAGACCTGGGATCAGATTTTGGTCAAGATATGTTTGTACCTGATTCAGAGCCCAGAAGGATTTCCCAAATACTAACAAAATAATTAAATTTATCATTTTGATTTTTAGTAGCAAAACAGTAACAATGCAGTTACAGGAAAGAATCCGCTGAACTAAGCAGATGCTAAATACTTGCAAGTCAAAATTATATATAAGATAGGTAAGATGACTGTATATAAAATTACAGTAGCCTCATGTACAAAGCTGTAGTGTATGGTGAGATATGGAGCCTGAAAGTCACAAGTTCAAAACATTGTTACCATTTTTCTTGTCAGTGTAAAATATATTTATTGGATATGACTTTAGAACACAAAAAAAATTGTAAATATGCAAAACACTGCAGGAACATTTGTGAATTTGTTCTGAGAAATAGTATTGCCTCCATCAGATCCTGCATACATGACCTCACATCTGATCTCATTATTTCCAGGCTAGAGAACGGCCTCTCTACACTAACTTGGGGGCAAAGCGGTGACCACAGGGGCAACATCTCTAACAATGTCAGGGTATAAAGGAATTACCTCAGCCACAGTCAGTTTAGATGAACGGTTTAACTCTTTTACTTCTTTGAAAGCAGGTGAAAAATTTTGCTGAAATCTGTTTGCCCAGGGAGCAGAAACTTTTCCCCTGGGGCAGCGCTTTGCCTGCTCCATGTCATCAATTAAACTCCTCATGTGATGAGGCTGAAGATATGGGAGCAGTAGCACTGGCCGGACCCAATTCCTCTTGCTCTTTGCATCAAACTAACTGGACCAACTTATTATATATTTTGGGAGTCGGTCCATTTTATGACGACTCCGACTCTGCAAAATAGTCACCGACTCCGACTCCACAGCCCTGGTCTCAACAGAAGGCAGCTCTAAGCTGCACCACACAATGTCAATACCATAGTGAGACAACCTGTCATATGTCACTAGTTCCTCTAATAACACCACAGGACATTTCAATGGGGATACTATCCACATCGTTTCTGGAGAAAGTGCTTTCAGACAAGTGCAATACTATTCATGTCTAAGTTTTACTGTAGTGTTTCCAAGCAGTATATTCTGATGTAGCCCTTGGAGCAAATATATGTGTTTTCCTAATTCACACACTTAAAAAGTACAGTCAGGAACTTTGCTAAGTGAACAATACACACCACTTCAACTTGGAACCTGGACTTGTGAACAAATTTGTTCATTCAGTCGCTCTATGGACAAATCACCAAAATAGACTTTACAGATGTCAGTTTATACAGCTCAGTCCCCAAGATATTTATGAAAAAAAAACATACAAAATTATGGAAGGAATTCACCTGGAACCAGGCTTACTTTAAAAATAATTTAAAGGGGTTTGCCATTCGGCAAAGTCCCTCTTGAGGCCATTTCATAGCTCGTTATAAGCCGGTCTCACAGAACAGGGAGATGAAAGAAATCTTCCCAATTAATGTCTATGGGAGTTCCGAATATAGATGATCACAGCAGCTCGAATTTATTCAGAACTGCCACCAAAAAGAAAGGGAGAACTGTGGCCTTCTCCCCATTCTCCGAACCACACGGCTATTAACGAGAGATGAGCACTGATTGGTCATTAATGGCCTTGAGGTTTTGCGGGTGTTCACCTACAAATCCATGCAGCCACTCATTAAATTAATTGAAACTCCCTGGTGCAGGATGCCACAGCGCTTCTCGGCTGCACCTGACTGCACCGCAACTGCTCAGTTCCTACTATTAAGCAAATAATATTTTCCTGTATAAAGTAAATGCTAAAATTGTTCTTTTAACTTAAAGGGAAAATGTCAGGTGGTGTATGCTACCCTATCTAAGAAAACAATGTGATAGAGGAGGGGAAGCTGAGCTCTGTGATATATAGGGTTATATGATAGAGGGAGAGAAGCTGAGCTCTGTGATATATAGGGTTATATGATAGAGGAGAGAAGCTGAGCTCTGTGATAAAATAGGGTTTATAGATAGAAGGAGAGAAGCTGAGCTCTGTGATATATGGGGTTATATGATAGAGGGAGAAAGCTGAGCCCCTTATGATATATAGGGGGTTATATAGATAAAAGGGGGGAGAAGCTGAGCTCTGTGATATATAGGGTTATATGATAAAAGGAGAAAGCTGAGCTCTGTGATATATAGGGTTATATGATAGAGGAGAGAAGCGAGCTCTGTGATATATAGGGTTATATGATAGAGGAGCTGAGCTCTGTGCCATATACGGTTATATGATAGAGGAGAGGAGCTGAGCTCTGTGCCATATACGGTTATATGATAGAGGAGAGTAGCTGAGCTCTGTGATATATAGGGTTATATGATAGAAAAGAGAAGCTGAGCTCTGTAAATAAATAGGGTTATATGACAGAGGAGAGGAGCTGTGCTCTATAGATATATACCGGCTTTATTGGATAAGTAAGGGATGGAATTTGCTTGATGCTCTTCTGGGGATAGATTCAAGGGTTAATTAATGGACCAAGAAGGGAGAGAAACATGCGAGCCTCCTTTTGATAAAATATAGGTTTTAAATTTTGCCCCAGAGGAGAGGAGCTCTGGTGTTTTAATCTTAGAATATATTGAAATGAGGGAAAAAGGAGCTGTGGTCTTCTGTGGTAGCATTAAGTTGGTAGGGTGAGTAGAGGCCTGAGGAACGAGCCTTTTGAGCCTGTTGCTATATTAACAGTGTTATTGTGATCTGGGGCAAAAAGGGTTTTGCCAGGACTGCGTCAGTTTTTTTTATTTTAAATAGGGTTTATGATAAAGGGAAGAGAAATCTGAGCCTTTCTGAAAATTGATATATTTATAGGCTGTTTGTGGGATAGCAAAGGAAAGAGAAGGCCAGATTCTGTGATTAATAAGGGTTATGTGAAAAAAGTAGTGAAAAAGGGGGAAGGCCGAGCTCTGTGATATATAGGGTTATGTGATAGAGGGAGAGAAGCCAAGCTCTGTGATATATAGGGTTATGTGATAGAGGGAGAGAAGCCGAGCTCTGTGATATATAGGGTTATGTGATAGAGGGAGAGAAGCTGAGCTCTGTGATATATAGGGATATATGATAGAGGAGAGAAGCTGAGCTCTGTGATATATAGGGTTATATGATAGAGGATAGAAACCCCTTTAAGGAATGTGGTATTTTCTCTCCTTTTTACTCGAAAATCCTCCTCCAAACCATATAACCCTAAATATTATAGCTTCTCCCTCTATAGCATCCTGCTCTCAGATAGGGTAGAATTAAACCCCTGACAGATGTGCTGAAGAAAATACAGATTCTTACCTCTTTCTCTATCTTCAGAAGTTTCTTCACTGCCACCTCTTTGTCTTGTGACAGCCATTTTGCCCTGTAAACGCTCCCGAAGCTTCCACCTCCACAGCTTTCATAAAACTGCAAGTCGTTAAATTTAATTTGTACAAACGAAGCAGTTAAGGACGACATCTCATAATGACGAAGAGCAGCTCTGAGATACGACCTGCAAGACAAACACAATATTTATGACGCCGCCTGCACACACATATATAGCAAAAAATTAGACTTGCATAAAGGAAAAAGACAAATACATATGGAGGCAAATAAAACGGAGGTAAACGGATCCTACAATATAAACAATAACTGCTTCCCCTTGCAGTTTGTTACCCTAAGGTAGCTGTAGACTGTATTGTTCATGCAAAGGGCCAGGTATACACTACCGTTCAAAAGTTTGGGGTCACTTAGAAATTTCCTTATTTTTGAAAGAAAAGCACAGCTTTTTCCAATAAAGCTAACATTAAATAAATCAGAAATCCACTCTATACATTGTTAATGTGGTAAATGACTATTCTAGCTGCAAACGTCTGGTTGTTAATGCAATATCTGCATAGGTGTATAGAGGCCCATTTCCAACATCCATCACTCCAGTGTTCTAATGGTACATTGTGTTTGCTAACTGTGTAAGAAAGCTATTGGATATTTTGAACACCCTTGAAAACCCTTGTGCACGTATGTTAGCACAGCTGAAAACAGTTTTGCTGATTAGAGAAGCTATAAAACTGACCTTCCTTTGAGCTAGTTGAGAATCTGGAGCATTTCATTTGTCGGTTCAATTAAACTCGCAAAATGGCCAGAAAAAGAGAACTTTCATGTGAAACTCGACAATCTATTCTTGTGCAGAGAGATGAAGGCTATTCCATGCGAGAAATTGCCAAGAAACTGAAGATTTCCTACAACGGTGTGTACTACTCCCTTCAGAGGAGAGCACAAACAGGCTCTAAACAGAGTAGAAAGAGAAGTGGGAGGCCGCGCTGCACAACTGAGCAACAAGACAAGTACATTAGAGTCTCTAGTTTGAGAAATCGACGTCTCACAGGTCCTCAACTGGCAGCTTCATTAAATAGTACCCGCAAAATGTCAGTGTCAACGTCAACAGTGAAGAGGCGACTCCGGGATGCTGGCCTTCAGGGCAGATTCTCAAAGAAAAAGCCAAACTTTTGAACAGTAGTGTACATCTCCAAGATACCCTGGTAGTGAGGCTCATTTGCCTGGGTGAGGTGTGGCAGTTGTGTTTTCTGAATAATGGTTTAGTCGCTTGTAGTTTACAATCATTATATCCCGGTGTTATGGAAAGCAACACTCCATACTAACTTCCTGCAGAGCCAGAGCGGGCTTGTGCTTACACATAGCAGCCGATCTGAAAACAGCGAGCTACAGTGAAAGAACAGAAGAACAGAGCAGCCGCTAGAGCCTCTGATGAGACATAAGTTTCATTCCATTGATAAAAAGGAAAAAAAGAAGGGGCGGCACTCGATTTACCAACAATGAATAAACAGAAGTGTTCCTAAACACTGCTCCATTAGAAACAGAGAAAAAAAGGGCAACAGCAGAGATGAATTCGGCCAAGTACAGAGATATCCTGGATGAAAACCTCTTCCAGACGCTCTGGATCTCAGACTTAGCCGAAGGTTCTTCTTCCAACAAGACAATGACCCTAAGCACACAGCTAAAATAACAAGGCAGTGGCTTCAGAACAACTCTGTGCCCATTCCTGACCGGCCCAGCCGGAGCCCTGACCTAAACCCAATCGAGCACCTCTGGAGAGACGTGAAAATGGCTGTCCACCAACGTTCACCATCCAACCTGAGGGAACTGGAGAGAATCTGCAATGAAGAACGGCAGAGGATCCCCAAATCCAGGTGTGAAAACCTTGTTGCAAGAAGACTCATGGCTGCAGAGAAAATGAACTCTTATGACCCGTTTGCCCCAAATATTTAGAACTGATTGTGGGAAATCCCAGAAGAGGGGACACTTTAGGATCATCCTATTGCCAGGGAACCTATCACCTAGGGACTAACCAAATCAGACAAACCCTTTATGGTCTGACTTTTGTTAGATGGTTCACAAAAATAAAATCTAATTTTTTAGTTGATTTAGTAAACAAAACAGAATGCCATTCTTACATGGAACAATGAACAAACTACTGTTGATGGATTCAATAATCTCGTTATATGTCTTAATATAGTAAGATACAGTAAGTTCTTAAAGAGGACCAGTGGTCATTTTTTTAAATGTCTGTTTTGTGTCCCCTGTGAAATAACAATCCTGGAGCCTCTTCTCTTCTATCTCTGTGTTGTGCTGTTCCGCTGTTTTTTCTCCTAGATATCTATCACTGAATCTGTCAGGTGCAACCTATATAGGGTGTGTCCCTTAACAATGTGACATTGTCCAATCAGTGCTGAGAGTCAGTGTGTGCAGGGAGACACACCTCTGAAATCAGAATGATAACACCCATCTGACAGATACAGTAATACATTTCTAGGAAGAATAACAGAGGAACAGAAGAGGAGATGCTCCAGGATTGTTATTTCACAGGGAACACAAGGATTTACTAAACTTTAATAAATGTTTATCATAGAATGTTGAGTGGTTTTAGTATTATACTGAAACCACTCGACATTCTATAATAAACTATTTCTCTAAAACATTAATTTATTATTAAAAACTTCTATAATTTCTATAAACACCCATTCTATGCTAAAAAACTGCTTTTATATCATTCAATACATATAAAAAGTGATTTATAAGATGAAACACATGTAAAATGCTGTTATAGCATCCTCTATTAGGCTTCCTCTGAAACACATGTAAAATGCTGGTAGCTCCCCCTTGTGGGCTTCCTAACGTAGGTCATTTGGTTACTAGAGTTCAAACAGTTGTTCTAAATCAGGGGTGTCAAACTGGCGGCCCTCCAGCTGTTGGGAAACTACAACTCCCATCATGCATTTGTATAATCTATAACCGTGGGCATCATGGGAGGTGTAGTTTCCCAACAGCTGGAGGGCTGCAGTTTGACACCCCTGTTCTAGATCAAATGAGACCTCTAGGAGCCGATTTAGTGTATTACACTTCAAATTTTAATCCAATGCGTTTTTCAGATGCGCTTTTCGTATCAAAACCGCATCCAAAACGTATCCAAAAATATGTTGTGCTTTTGGATCCGTTTTTGGGCTCCAAAAGCGCACCCCATTGTTTCCTATGGGAATTTTACTTGCGTAAAACGCAAGTAGAATTGACATGTCAATTCTTAAAATGGATGTGAAAAGCGCATTGAAAAGATGCAAATAAACACGCATCGGCGATCACTCATCTGAACGGCGATGCGTGTTTTACATTGAAACCAATGTAAATCAACTGCACATTGTAAGATACGTTTTCTAGATCCGTTTTGCGTTCTGTCTCATAAATGAAAAAACAACAATGAAAAAAACCAAATATGGAGGTCACAGATTGGAGTACCCCTCTCACAACCCCCTCTTTAGCTTCAGCAGAGATCTGGTGCATTCATGGATGGTGCACTAGAGGGATAATGTATATCCAGATGTGGCTCTCCCGGGTGAGAACAGCAGATCACCAGAAGTTAGAGAAGGCTTCCATACAAAAGTGGAGTTTTTTTTCCTGACAATCCATGCTTACATATGAATACCCAATGTAGATATAAGTTATGTTAATCACAGTAATTGATGGTTATGTGTTAATAGACGTGAGCTATACATGCAGTCTGGTATCCCGCCAATCTACTAATTAGATGTTTTCAAAAGCTGCAATAAAATATATAAACAGCAGCTAGCCTACATGTTGATGGTTTCCAGGTATACTTACATTTTTATAGTGCATAAGCACAAATGAAAATAATTCAACAAAGGAATAAAGCTATATTCCTGATAGCAGTCTGACTGTGTAGTCTAGGATAATTGAAGGTGGTGCTTCAAAAAAATTCCCGTCCAGGCCTTTAAGGTATGTTCACGCAGCTTATTTGTAAGTATATTTGCGCAGGCATTTCACCGCGTATTGCGCTTTATACTTGGAGAAATACGCTCCAAGCTCTCATAGAGAGCTATGTATTACGCGTGGTCTCCCCAGGTGTACAATACGATCATATTGTACGCCGGGGGAGAGAAGGGACATGGCACTTGTTAGCGGCGCTTACGCACCTCTGAGAATGCATGTCAATGGGATCAGCCGGGTGCCGGCCCCCCTCCATGCTTTAGAATTACGCACTGATCGGCGAGTGCTTCCAAAACACCGGGTATATTGCGGCGCGTACCATACGCACTCCAATACGCCATGTGAACATACCCTTACGGTGCTTTCACATGCAGCTGCGTCTTGCTGCATTTTTCGCTGTATTTTTGTGCAGAAATGTACAGCATTAATTGCTATGCCTTTCTGCACAAAAAGCGCATCAAAAACGTACCAAAAACACTCCTGCATTTTTTAAGTGTTTTTTTCGGATGCGTATTTCCTGTAGAAAGGCACAGCAACTAATGCTGCACATTTCTGCAAAAAAAAAAAACACATCCAAAAAATGCAGTTTGAATGCAACCTTAGGGTATGTTCACACGATGTACTGCGTCGCGTACAGTATGCGCCACAGTATATCATGTGTTTTGGGAGCTCGTGCTAATACGCGGGTACTCCCGCCGGCCCCATTGACATGCTCATATTCGCCGCAAGTACTTGACATGTCACTTATCTCCCTGCGAGTAAAATACAATCGTATTGTACAAGCGGGAGAGGAGACGTAATCCATAGTTCTTTATGAGAACTATGGATTACTGTAATTTCGGTGTGCATTTCACCCGTATTAGAGCGCAAATACGCGGCGAAATGCACACCGAAATTATGCCGTGTGAACATACCCTTAGGGTAAGAGAATACATGGCGTGGTCAAAATGGGGCCGTGACACAGCTGAAAATCGCTACAACACCCTACACCAGGAATTTTCAATAAGCCTAATGAATGGCCGCATGGATATGCAAGTAAACATCTGCAAAACTTTGTGGCCATTAACGAGCACTGAACACTGATGAGCATTGATAGTTAATGGACACACGGTTTTGAAGGTGTTCACCAGCAAATCCATGCGGCCGCTCATTAAACTAATTGAAAATTCCTGTTGCGGGCTATTGCAGTAGTTCTTGACTGTGTCATGACTGCACTATGGCCGTGCCGACACCGAACTATGGAAGATAAATCCTCCTTATTTTAGCTACACTTGATATAAAGTTAGTTTAAGATTTACCGAATAGAAAAAGCAGCAAATGCAATGCAGCAGGTAGCTACACTGCATCACCCTACCAGTGTGCACCGCGCTGGGCTACTCCATGCACGTAACATTAAAGGGGTTTTGCCAGGACGTGCCTTATCTGCTAAGAAGCAAATGTAAACAAGCCAGGCGAGCTGAGAGAGAGACACACACAGCCAGAGCACAGAGCCATGCATAAGGGATCGTGTGAAATGTTCACTCAAATAATCAAACTACAACTAGTGGATTCTGTAAACAAAAGACAACATATTTCTACCCGGTGCCTTGAAAGCTTCTGCAGCTCCCTCTCATCAGATAAGAAGCTTTCTCTACACAAGCCCAGCTCTTGTCAGGTCGTATCTAGTAGAAGCTTTGTAGTAACTAAGGGCAGGGGAGCCAGCCTGTAGCTCTCTCAGGCTGCACTTTTTGTAATCACATATATTTAGAAAAGTGATTAAAAACCCATTTTGGAGGATCCCACGTCAACATTACATCGTGGCAAAACCCCTTGAATAATTCTTCATAAAGCCACCCCCTTGTACTGTTCCTATTAACTATGTTACTACAAAACAGTCATGGCTGTTGTTAAAAACTCTCCTTTCCTAGCGCACAAAGTCTTTCCAACTTGGCTAAAAATAATACAAACTGTAAAAAGCATAAAAACAATAAACTTACAGTTAAATCTTGTTCTGAGACTGCAGGGAAAGATCCTGAGAGTCCTATCCCAAGGGGGACATCAGACAGTAATTAATGTCTCCGCTCAGAGAGGGCACAATTGTCCGAGGAGCTGGTGTGCCAGGAGATCTTGTGTAGCTATGTGCCGCACACTACGGAGCACACTTTCCACTGTCCGCTCGCATAGCTGTTCTGGAATGTCAGGCACGCCATAGCCCGGTGTTGTGCTCATTTCACAATATAGTCAAATGCATGAACCTTCTAGCTCATTTACTGCAATAGATGTGACAAACAGTCCAGGAAAAGGGGATTCAGTTGTCTTGTACTGGACACTCTTGGATGCTGCACTTCTAATTCTGCAAAATTTTCTTTGATTATGTAATGCTGCTCAGTACAGGAACCATCTCCTCCTGAGCATGAGGTATGCTTCCAAGAATGGACCTTACGTTTATTCCAGATGACTGTATCACGTTCCCTTTCTTTTTATAGCTATCCAAAATAATGTTGGTCTCCCTCATTTATCATTCGCTGACTGGTCTTATCCCCGGCCATTAAAAGCGAGACTATCATAAATTGTTTTGCATGAATATAGTGGTATAATGTCGCTTATCAGAGTTAGATGACATTTTTCTCACCTTCTGTTTCCCCTTGTATTTCCCATTCACCCTGTAGGCTGTTTGCAAATGTTCAGAAACCTCCATCTCCAGCACGCACCTTCACATAGCTGTGTTCAGTAAATCATAGGTGGTGGCAGAGCAAGAACAACCCTACCCGGACACCTGGCCACCCTCCAAGGTAGAAACGAAGTAAAAGGGGCTGGCTATTAAACAGCCTGAAAGGACATCTGATACTGTGGAGCACCATGGGCTTTGAGGGGTACCATAATTTTGATATGGCCCTCATTGAAAATGAGTTTAATACCACTGGTGTAAGTGTAGTTGATACTCATTAAAAATTTATTTACCTGTCCCGCTTTGTAAAACCAGGCAGACAGCCGTTTACTCCCCTACTTCCTGCATACCATGTGACCTCCACTGATCACATGGCCTCAATGGATGTTTTGTCATCACTCAGTTGGTGTGCTTTGAAGCCCAACTCAGCTCAGAAACACTCCCCTGTGGTGGGTATGACCTAAGCAGAGAAAGATCTGCATGCTTCTAGTACCTCATCAGTCACTATGTAAACAGAGGTGCTAACAGAAATGTAATCATTTAAGTACAGTAATGTGGAGACATGCAATAATAACTATGTGCACATAGTGGCTCATCACTGCTAGCTGCTAGAGTCTAGGTGTCTTCATTATTGTGCACTGTATGTACCTCTTCTTGTAGGGGGAGATGTCTTTTTGATAAATTTGCTAAATAGACCTTTTCACCTGTTAAGAAGACGTGCACTGTTTGATTGGTGGAACATGCATTAGGATCTCTGAGATGATCCCGAAAAAATCCTGGCTATTGCTCTTTATATAGTAGTGGTGCCGTGGTAAAGTATCATGATACACTGCCCTGACATCACTTGGTGCAGGGACGATGCCACATCTCCTACAGCAGGCACACAGCTTCCCCATGGTAAAACTGAATGCTGTGAGGAATATGACATTGCCCATCTTTCTTGGATAGGCAATCCAGTGTACAGGAAAGCTGGGTGATGCCACATTTCCCACAGCAATCAGAGTTACAGTGATGGGATAGCTGTACATATGCTGTGGGGTATGTACAACACGTACATAGAAATATATAAACCAAATCATTGTATGTATATATATATATATATATATATATATATATACACACACACATACATATATATACACACATACATACACACACACATAAAGAAAGAATGTTTATTTTTACCAGGTTACAAACTGTTTGGTGCACTATATTATAACACAGCCTGTTGTAGGCAACCAGGAAGTGAAGTGGAACAGAGATGAAGGGGCATGAGGTGTAGATGTCTGAGAATCATGTAGGAAAGAGCTGCAGAACTACTGACCCTTCCACGAGCAGAAAATTTCACTGATCTTATGACAGATGATTAAGGAGGCAAAAGAAAAGCAACACATGAAGGTAGTGGGATATCTTTACTTTTTCATATAAATGCTGTTTACAGTGTTCTATGAAATCATTAAACTCTCGGATAACCCCTTTAATGGTGTAATGGGCATCACCATTCAAGTCTATGGGAATTATAAAACGAGCAGAGCAAGCACGTCTTCCCCCTTGTAAGACTGTTGCTATCTGACTTGGTAGAATGAGAGACAGTTAATCTGTAGATGTGCCATAAATGACTTAAATGGGAATAACTCTTTATAGAATTTGCTTAAGGTCAATGGAACATGTCATAAATATGAATCACTTTGACCCCTGGGAGCCTCAAAGATCTCACTAATGGGCTATTCTTTACTAAAATGAATGGGAGTTTAGACAACCCCTTGTAATATGTTCTTTTGGGTACGTGTAGCTTATGATTTGTTTACACAGCATTCTGCTGTCCAACGCTGGTATACCGTGAAAAAAGTCAACCTAACATATAGCTACTTCTGGACTTCTGTTTGCTCCATTTCTTGGCAGTATACTGTCACAGTGATGGTAGTATATCTTCTTGGTCACCACAAGAGAAGGCTTATTAAACCTCATCTAAAGTGCTGCCCCCCCCCCCACCCCCGGAATTGACCGGAGCCAGCCCCAAAGTGGGATGGACTTCACTGCGGGGGACTCCTGGGTTGCTACCCCTGACGTGGCAGCTAGCAGTGACAGTAGAGGTACTGGCATGGTACAGGTGGAGCAGGAAGTGTTCAGTAGACAGGCAGTAAGGTCAGGGCAGTCAAAAAATGGTCAGGTCATTTGGGGTAATGCCATG
Source organism: Phyllomedusa bahiana (assembly GCA_025379985.1). Lineage (NCBI taxonomy): Eukaryota > Metazoa > Chordata > Amphibia > Anura > Hylidae > Phyllomedusa > Phyllomedusa bahiana. The sequence goes on along the minus strand of JAODAL010047166.1, from coordinate 2,249 downwards.
GCAGACAGGAGGCAGGGAATAGTCAAGGTCACAGGCGCAGGTCTGAATCCAGATAGCATAAACAAGAACTAGGCACACCAATACACTGGAAGGAAGTGAAGGGGGAAGAACCTTTATAAAGGGTCCAGCGTCCGGTGATTGGAAATCAGCAGTGCACTGGCCCTTTCAATTTCTGAGAGTTGGTGCGTGCGTGCTATGGAGTGGGTACGTGTGCACCGGCCAAAGACGGAGACAGCGAGTGGGAGCAGAGCAGGAGCAAGGAGAGATGAGTAACCCACAAGTGCGCCCACAGTCTGGAGCAGGGACCATGGTGCGCATCGTGACATATACGATATATGTGCAGGATAAAAAAGCGTGGTCTACCATACAACACAGCTACAGGTAAATGAACATACATGCTACAGCCCCTCAAGAACAGAGTGAGGACAGCAGTCTCAGATAGGGTTGTCCAAACTGGACATCGAAATAGTGCTGCATACAGAAGGTGGCATTTTATCCTAGTTCATCAAAACTTATGGAACTAGTGAACTGCTCGCTTTTATATACATATAAAAATAATATAAAATAAATAATATAGCACCAACATATTCTGCAGCGCCTTCCAGTCACACACAGCACATGCCTTCCACATTCACGGTGTATGTACCAATAACACAGTTTCTATTTGTCCTACAAGGATATGTGTTTTTAATGACATGATTCCTGGCCAGTGATGTGTAATTAGCAGATAGTCTTATCGCACATGTAAGGCAGATTCTGTTTGCAACAGTTTCCAGGAAAAAAATCAACAGGAAAAGAAAGAAAAGTGACCGTATATAGATGTGATGGCCTTACATATCATCCTGTATCTTCTTCATGAAGCAAAGATTTTATAAACAGTTGTAGAAATAACTTGTGAGAATGTACTTCTTTGCCCACAGCGACATGTTTCCATTCTTGATCCTTACTGCATAGCTCTATAGAGTCCGGACTATCTTTACTGAATATGGTGGCCTCGTTAAGTCTACAAAACTTTGTGTAATTATAGTTTGGTTCCAGAATTATTCCCAGTGACCTTATTTGACCTGCCGTTAAATCGAGTGAGTTACTCTGAAAGAATTTTAATATTTAGGTTGTCTCCTGCCACAGGGTAACACTGCTCTACTTTACTGAAGAATAACATGTTTTAGATGAAAGATGATTATTAGAGGTAGTGGAGGCCAATCTATCCCCTAAGGAGTAGTAAATAAGGTAGATATAAGCATTGTAACACAGTAGTTTTTCCATTGGAATACATGCACACTATGAACTTCCCCATGTACTTTTTCAGCACGGATTTAAAATCTGCATGACATACAGAAAGAAGAGGGAGCATATCACTTTATGTCATATAATGAGGTTTTCCCCATGCATACTGCACATACAAGGTATATCAGGTAGCCAGGATACACATTAGCCCCATCAAATGGGACTGACTGGAGCTTAAAGGGGTTTTGCCACAAAGTGACTTCCTTACCTGTTATCTGCTCAGAACAGAAGATAAACAAATCGTGCTGTGTCATAAACTGCTGCAGGGGGGAGGGAGAGGGTGCCGAGCAGAGCGAGTAAGCAAGGGAGCGTTTGCAATGTCTACTAAGATAAATACATTACAACTAGTGGATTCTCTATACAGCAGAAAGCCTCATACACTGCACATTTCTCCCCAGCCCTTTGCAAGCGCCTTCATGTTCCCTGTCATCAGATAAGTGAAAACACGCAAGTGCAGCCAGATCAGCTCCTGTCAGCTCCTGGTCCAGTCTAATGTAAACTTTTAGGTAACGACGGGCTTATAAAGAAAGCTGTCGCACTCACAGGCTTCACTTTTTGTAATCACAATAATTTAGAAAAGTGATTAAATACCCATTTTGGAGGATCCCACGTCAACATTACATTGTGGCAAAACCCCTTTAAAGGGGTTGTCTCACCATGCTGTTTTACAGAGCCACAACCATCTTCCAGCTCCCACTTTCTGTTTAGGCTGTGGGTAGTTCTACAGCAGCGATTGACATCAGGGGCGTAAACAGAATTCATAGTGCTCCATAGCAAACTGAGATGGGGCCCCATCATCTAATGATAATAAACCATGAAAGCATATAATATAAGTAGAAATTATACTGCTATATATCAGGGAGCACAAATAGTTGTGCTAGGGAGCAGAAAGCCCCCAACTATTGTTCCAAAAAAAAGGAAAAATGTTTTGTACCAGGTGGGGACCCCCTCAACCTCTGGGT
>JAODAL010047165.1:0-30206 GCA_025379985.1 Phyllomedusa bahiana | reverse complement strand
CTAAAAAAGGGTTCACCAGCCAATCCGTTCCACTCCTGAGCTGTGATTGCTGGCTGTTCTCTTCAATGGTGTGCAATGGCTGCAGCATACACACAGGATTCTGTTTTTACTGTCTCTCACTTCTTCTGTGTCCTTCACTCTGTGGCATAGGACCTAAACTACCCAGAATCCACTCCTCCAACAGTGTTCCAGCAACTTCTGTCTCCTCCCCTTTTTCTAGCATGCACAACACTAGGTTTGACTGTTCTAGTCCTCTGTGCTGTACAACCAACCATGCTGTGTGCTGGTACTTTTGGCGCCCTCTAATGGCCAAGGATAAGTAACTAACTTACAATTAATAAGAACAGTGACAGTAGAGCTTACCCCGGGTCACAATAACCACAGTAAGAAAAACAGAATTAAAAAAGAACAAAAATCAATAAAATAAGTACGTAAAGAATAGCACAGAGGTGAAACACCCATAGGTAAGTATCCATAACTGTGTGATTTCATAATAGGGTGGGCATAATACACATAATGATATGTCCAGTATAACAGGTTCTCAGATATAATCAATATAGATTAAGTTATAAAGAAAATAAAAAATGAAGACAGAGTGATATACAAAGCAATAGGGTGAAAGGCAGAACCCTATAGATTTGTATCTTTCTCTGTTCTATTTTTTTTCTTATATTTAATAACCCATTTGGGTTATGTGTATTATGCCATAAAATGAAATCACACAGTTATGGATACTTACCCATGGGTGTTTCACTTCTCTACTATCTTTTATGTACTGCTATTAGTGACTTTTTTTTTATGAAATTTGTTCTTTTTTAATTATTTTTCTGTTCTGTTGGTATTTTTTTTACAGTTTGTTAGTAATATAATATAGGTATACTTTTTTTTCTCTTAATGTATGGATAAAAAAAACTATCAAAACGTATACATTCTTGGGTGTTCCTTTTTTTTTTTACATGTATCTTTTTACCATGTAGGGATATGTTTGCATACGTTTGTATCCTTTTTTTAATAAAAAAAAAAATTATAAATTTTTACTCTTAAGACTTTTCTACTCAATTTAGTTTGTAGACAGTTTCAGACACTTCTGCGCCTCGCCCGACAAATTGGGAGTGGCCTCGGCGAAGACGCATGGTTTCATAGAAAAGGGACGTGGCTTAAATTGCAACAAAAATATGCCAGAATTTTTTTGCAGTTTGTGGCTTAAAAGTAAGCGAACTTAAAGATGGTACAAACTTAGACTAAACAGATCTAACCTGCGCCAGATTTATCAACACTGTGATAAATGTGGCGCATTGTAAGACTGGTTAGTCTAACTTAAAACTGTCTTACAGTCAGACACTATTGATAACTGAGCTCCATTGACTTCAATAAAAAAAAAAAGGATACTAGCGCATAAGGATACTAGCACATAAACAAATTGCTGATAAAATACAGCAAGGCCACAATGCTATCACATAATCCCATTTGGGGAACCAAAGTAAAGATTGCTGTTTTAGGCTTCACCCCGAACAGGTGACAATTTATTGATCCATCACTAGCAGCAGATGGATAGTTTTAGTCCTATTACCGCAAAATTAGAATATAGGATCAGGATACCAGACACCATCTATACTGTGAACCTTACTCTCAATTTAGGTGGTCTGTTTTGGTTCTCAGATGACTTCTTTTTTTACAGCTTTGGAGCTGGATGGAGTTTACTGGATTTTATAATCACTAAATTACAAGTCATTGTATGTGTTACGATTCATAACTAAGAAAGCTTTCACTTGAACGTTTCAATGGGATGTGCTGTGTTCTGTGTCTAGTTTAAAGGGTTTATCTGGTTCGTATCAAAATACGTTCTAGGCTCCGGTGCCCCAATAAAAAAATAAAATTCATCTTCCTCCATACTTCCGCTCCAGCGCTGAGTCTCTCCAGTCTACTGTTTACTTTCTTCTTCTTCCAAAAGGGGATGTCACCACTGCATCCACTGAAGCCAATCTGCTGTCATGTTCCAGTCCCTTATATCACTGTTCAGAAGTGAACAGTTCTGAATGGTGATGTCAGCAGAGGAACATGATTGCTGCCGCCAGTTTTTTACTGGCGGTTTCCAGTCAGAAACGACTGCCAATCATCTCTATGTGTTTTGGATGTGGATTCGCATTAAAAAACCACATACAAATGTTTTGGACGCATTTTACACAAGGTTTGTAGCCATCCCCATTTACATCAATAGAAAATTTTCACACATTTTCCAACTAAAGAATGAACATGTTCAAAATTGTTTTATTGCGAAAAACCGACTGCCAAAAATACGTCTTGTATGAACTATAGCGCATATTTTCTATTGATGTCAATGGGAATGGCTTACTTTTGGTTTTAGATGAGAATTTTATGTCCAAATCCACGTGGATTACGACTAGAAATAGTGGTCGTGTGGACATAACCTTAGAGGGTCAGTGGTGATGGAGGCACAAAGCTACAGAGCACTAAAGGGTTAAAAGATGTCAGTAAGAAACATAAACAAGCTCAGCTGTTGATAAGAAACAGCAGGGAATGAGGTCACCATCCTGGCCAGGGCTGCTAGAGCAGAGAGAGGTGATCAGTAACATGCTAGGAAAAAGCCCGCCTCGGCCCACTCGAGGGTCGGTGACCTGACTTGGGGTGTATCGTGACATAGCGCTCCCCCTAGGGGTGCACGAGGTCAGCCAGATACTGTTTCCATTAACCCCTGTCCACACGGGCACAAGGAGATCCAAGGAGGATGAGAGAACACACTACTCGCCCACGACGCTGCACGACTAGGAGAGATCCGTTTACCCACACTGGTTAAATGGAGCTCTGCTGGGCCAATAGGCTGCCACCATGTGGCGGCTGGGTAGTGGATATGCCGTACCACCGCAAGCGATGATAGTTAAGCCACGCCAGGGAACAGAATCTAAGTAGCCCCCGGTTTTCACCAGAGCACTTGCTGCGGCGTGAGGCTACCAGGTCGTCCCCACTGACGTGACTAGCTTGCGATGGCGACCGAGGTGCAGCGAGGTACAGAATCGTAGTCCAAGAATCGTAGTCATGGGCTGGCAGAAGGTCAGGGCAGGCGGCAATGGTTCGTGGTCGTGGACAGGCAGGAAGGTCAGGGCAGGCGGCAGAGGTTCGGAGTCGGGAAACGTAGCAAGGGGTCTGGTACACGGTAAGGCGAGAATATACTTTAGGAATGCTTTCTCTAAGGCTCAGGGCAACATAGATCCAGCAGGGAAGTGACGTGGATGCAAAACCTATATAGGGACAGCGCCCGGCAATTACCCAATTACCGGCGCACTGTCCCTTTAAATTCACATGGACGAGCGCGCGCGCGCTAGGGGGCGCGCATGCGCATTCCGGCCGGCAGGGGACGAGGACCGGACGGGAGCGAGGCCAGGTGAGTGGATGGGACGGGTGCGACCACGGCCGGCGGTGCGGCCCGCGGCGCCACCCGTCCCCGCCGGGGACCTGTCATGGGGAACGCGGGTGCGACCGCGGTCCGTGGCCCAGACCGCGGCGCAACCCGTTACAGTACCCCCCCCCCCCCTTAGACCTCCCCACCTTTTTAGGCTGCAGAAATCTGAGGATGAGGTCCCGATTCAGGATGTTAGATTCAGGCTCCCAGGATCTCTCCTCGGGTCCGAAGCCCCTCCAATCCACGAGGAAGAAACGTCTCCCTCTGACCATCTTCATAGCCAAAATGTCCTTTACCTCGAAGATGTCAGCGGATTCGGCTACTGGGGAAGGCGTCACATTCTTCCGAGAGAACCGGTTCAGAACCAGAGGCTTAAGGATGGATACATGAAATGCATTGTGGATCCGGAGAGATGGGGGCAGACAAAGCTTGTATGTCACAGGGTTCAACTGCCGAAGAACCCTGAAGGGTCCGAGGAAGCGAGGGCCCAATTTAAGACTAGGAACCTTCAGGCGCACATACCTTGAGGAGAGCCAAACTTGGTCCCCAGGGAGAAATGTCGGGGCCGGTCTTCTCCTTTTGTCTGCCTGAGACTTCATACGGGCAGAGGCCCGAAGTAGAGAACGTCGTGTCTCCTGCCAGATGGCCTTGATATCCCGAACTTGGTCGTTGACAGCGGGCACATCCGAATCAGGAGGCAGGGGAAGGGGGAGGTGCGGGTGGCGGCCATAGACTACAAAGAACGGGGAGGCGCCGGCAGCATCCAAGTCCCGATGGTTATAAGCAAATTCGGCCCACGGGAGCAGCTCGGTCCAGTTGTCCTGACGTCCGGATACAAAATGACGCAGGTATTCTCCCAGAATCTGGTTCACTCTCTCCACCTGCCCATTGGACTGAGGGTGATATGCCGATGAAAAGTCCAACTTGACTTGCAGACGGGAGCACAACGCACGCCAAAATCGGGATACAAACTGAACACTGCGGTCGGAGACAATGTCTGAGGGTAGCCCATGAAGCTGGAAGATATGCCGGAAGAAAAGATTAGCTAATTCTGGGGCAGACGGCAGGCCAGGGAGAGGCACAAAGTGGGACATCTTTGAGAACCGGTCCGTAACCACCCAGATGACCGAATTCCCAGAGGAAACTGGTAGGTCCGTGACGAAGTCCATAGCTATGTGCGTCCAAGGGATCTCTGGTACGGGCAGAGGATGCAAGAGACCTGCGGGCCTGTGGCGTGGGACCTTGTTCTGAGCACATGTGACACAGGCGAGGGTGAAGTCCTTGACATCTTGTGCCAGAGTCGGCCACCAGAAGTGCCGCGAGATCAAAGTGTAAGACTTCCGAGCTCCGGGGTGGCCAGCCACGAAGGAGCTATGCCCCACTCCAGAATCTTCTTCCTGAGTGCCAGCGGCACGTAAGTCTTGCCCGTAGGAATGTTTTGGAGATCTGTGAGAGCCACGTGAACTCACCGTTCGGGGGAAATGATGTGTTGTGACGCGGATTCTTCACCGACCACGTCCGAGGCACGAGAGAGGGCATCAGCCTTGACGTTTTTCTCAGCAGTCCGGAAATGTATACGAAAGTCAAAACGTTGAGAAAAAAAAGAGACCACGGGCTTGGCGAGGGTTTAGACGTTGAGCCGTCTGAAGATACAACAAATTTTTGTGGTCCGTAAAGATGTTGATTGGATGACGCGCCCCCTCCAGCAGATGTCGCCGCTCCTCTAGGGCTAACTTGATGGCCAAGAGTTCCCGGTCCCCAATGGCATAGTTCCGCTCTGCCGGCGAAAAGGTCTTTGAGAAGAACCCACATGTAAGAATCTTGCCTTTGGGGCTTTTCTGTGTGAGGACCGCCCCTGCCCCCACGGAAGAGGCATCCACCTCCAAGGAGAACGGCCTCTCGGAATCAGGCCGGACCAAGACAGGAGCAGTGGAGAAGGCCGTCTTTAGATCCACAAACGCCTTCTCAGCCTCCGGAGAACAACATCTCGGGTTCGCATTCTTCCTAGTAAGGGCCACGATAGAAGCCACCAAGGTGGAGAAGTGGGGAATAAATTGTCGGTAATAATTCGTGAAGTCCAGGAAGCGCTGTATTGCCCGAAGACCGACAGGACGGGGCCATTGTAGTACCGCAGAGAGTTTTGCGGGTCCATCTTTAGGCCTTCAGCCGAGACTATGTAGCCGACGAAAGGTAGGCTGGTGCGATGGAATAAACATTTCTCCAGCTTGGCGTACAGTCGGTTGCTGCGCAGACGTTGCAGAAGCTGGCGCACTTGAGCCCGGTGAGTCTGAAGATCAGGTGAGAAAATCAGGATGTCATCTAGGTACACTATGACGCAGGTGTACAGGAGATCCCGAAAGACATCGTTGGCGAGTTCTTGGAACACCACTGGAGCGTTACAAAGCCCAAAGGGCATCACGAGATACTCAAAATGTCCATCTCGGGTATTAAACGCCATCTTCCACTCGTCCCCCTCCCGAATTCTGATGAGGTTATCGGCTCCTCGCATATCCAATTTGGAAAACACCTTAGCCCCCTTGAGACGGTCAAAGAGCTCTGAGATCAGTGGGAGAGGGTAGCTTTTTTTACGGTTATCTTATTAAGACCCCATGTAGTCTATACACGGACGGAGGGAACCATCCTTCTTCAGCACGAAGAAAAACCCGTCTCCGGCTGGGGAGGAGGACTTATGAATGAATCCTTTCTGCAGGTTCTCCCGAATGTAGGCCGACATGGCCTGAGTCTCCGGCACGGACAGTGGGTAGACCCTCCCCCAGGGTGGATTGGTTCCTGGGAGGAGGTCATTAGGACGATGTGGTGGCAGCGAATCGGCCTCTTTCTCAGAGAATACGTCCCCAAAGTCCTGGTACTCGGCCGGCAGGCCTGGCAACGGCTTGACAAGCGGGTGCGGAGAAATGGTAGGCACCGAGCGTGGTACCTCCAAGCAACGGTTCTGGCATTCTGGTCCCCAACGCAGGACTTCGCCTGTCTTCCAGTCGAGCATAGGGGCATGGCGTTGCAGCCAGGGAAGCCCCAAGAGGATCGCCGAGGAAGCACGGGACAGAACGTGGAACCCGATCTTCTCCTTATGTAGCGCCCCCACACGGAGTGTCACCGCCCGGGTCATGTACTGGATGGGGTCACTGAGGAGCTCCCCACTGACCGAAGAAATAAGCAGCGGCTTCTCCAGCCGGACTACAGGTATGCGGTACCGGGTTACCAATGAGGCTAGGATGAAGTTCCCGGCAGACCCCGAATCCAGGAAGGCAGAACTCCGGAACGAAGGCCTCTCCTATGGCACCTAGGTGTGAGCGTTTCCCGGACGCGGGCGACGGAGCGGGCAGCTTCTGCAGACATGCTCCGGGCTAGCGCAGTAGAGACATAGCTTTTCGGTTCGGCAACGGTTCAGCTCCTGCTCCGATAAATGGGCCCGGTCCACTTGCATGGGTTCCACCTCAGAGGCTTGAGGGGGCAGCAATGGAGGATGCTGAAAAACCGGGGCCAGGTGAAACCGCCGATGGGGGCGTGCAGAGTCTCTTTCCTGACGCAGCTCTTCCTGCCTCTCAGCGAACCTTACATCGATGCGAGTTGCTAGGTGAATTAATTCGCTCAGGGAGGACGGGAGGTCTCTTGCTGCCAAAGCGTCTTTTACCCGGCTGGACAGGCCCTTTTTGAAAGTGGCGCAGAGGGCGGCATCATTCCACGTGAGCTCCGAAGCCAGGGTACGGAACTGTACCGCATAGTCCCCCACAGAGGAGTCGCCTTGACGAAGGCTCAAGAGGGCGGTCTCAGCAGAGGAAGCACGCGCCGGCTCCTCGAAGACGGTGCGGAATTCTTGGAGGAAGGTCTGTAGATCCGCAGTCACAGGGTCGTTCCTGTCCCAGAGGGGAGTTGCCCAAGCCAGGGCCTTCCCGGATAGTAGGCTCACTACGAAGGCCACCTTAGAATTCTCGGAGGGAAACTGATCCGCCATCAGTTCTATGTGCATAGAGCACTGGGTAATGAAACCCCGGCAGAGCTTGGGATCCCCGGCAAAGCTGATGGGTAAGGGGAGCCGAAGCTTGGGTCCCACGGTAGCCAATGGAACGGCTGACGTAGACGGAGTCACCGACGGGGCCGCAGACGGGGACTGTTGCTGGGATGCGAGGAGCTGACGCATCATGGCGGAGAGCTGGCCCAACTGCTGTGCCTGTTGTGCGATTTGCTGCGACTGCTGGGCAACCATCGTCGTATGATCCCCGATGCTTGGCAGGTGCACCTTGGCGGGATCCATGGCTGGATCTAACTGTGCCGGACCACCGCAAGCGATGATAGTTAAGCCACGCCAGGGAACAGAATCTAAGTAGCCCCCGGTTTTCTCCAGAGCCCGCCGCAAAGCGGGATGGACTTGCTGCGGCGTGAGGCTACCAGGTCGTCCCCCCCCCCCTGACGTGACTTGCTTGCGGTGGCGGCCGAGGTGCAGCGAGGTACAGAATCGTAGTCCAAGAATCGTAGTCGTGGGCGGGCAGAAGGTCAGGGCAGGCGGCAATGGTTCGTGGTCGTGGACAGGCAGGAAGGTCAGGGCAGGCGGCAGAGGTTCGGAGTCGGGAAACGTAGCAAGGGGTCTGGTACACGGTAAGGCGAGAATATACTTTAGGAACGCTTTCTCTAAGGCTCGGGGCAACATAGATCCAGCAGGGAAGTGACGTGGATGCAAAACCTATATAGGGACAGCGCCCAGCAATTACCCAATTACCGGTGCACTGTCCCTTTAAATTCACATGGACGAGCGTGCGCGCGCTAGGGGGCGCGCATGCGCATTCCGGCCGGCAGAAGACGAGGACCGGACGGGAGCGAGGCCAGGTGAGTGGGTGGGCCGGGTGCGCCCACGGCCGGCGGTGCGGCGCCACCCGTCCCCGCCGGGGACCTGTCATGGGGAAAGCGGGTGCGACCGCGGTCCGTGGCCCGGCCCGCGGCGCAACCCGTTACACACCAGTTTCTAGTTTGGTTATAAGACCGGTCCGTTACCAACATATAACAAGGCCAGGAACCAGCCTTGGGGTAGCTATATATTATACACCGAGTATAAGGCGGGTAAGTTCAGTTATCAAGACAACAGACTAGCTCAGATTAAAGTTTATAGATTTAATTTGCCTTGGAGGGCACACTAGACAGATAATATGTACAGAATGATAGTATAATACAGATAAGATTCAGAGGTGCAAATATAAGTATGGGTTACAGACAAAGGCAGTAAGATGTGTCCAGTTACCTGAGATTGGCTTGGTTTCGGGCCCATATGTGGGGGCTGATGTGGCCTTGGTTCGGTGAGGATGCTTCTGGACTGATGTCAGGTACCTCCTCTCCTGAATGCAGCCCACCTGGGGCTCCTGCTTATATCTGTAATGGGACAGCCCACGTGGCAGCCCCCTACACTCCCCCACACACCTCTTGGACGGTCTACAAACTCCTCCCACTCTGGGCATGCCATTTCTGACTGAAAAACCAAAATGCGCCATACCTCGGCAGGGCATTGGCACAGAATAGAACCAGTTGCATCATCAGAACCGGCTGGACCTAAGTTATGTCCTGATACCAGACACCCCTATCCTTTAGGCTTCCTAAGTCCAGTTCTGAATTTCTCAGTCCCCCTGCATCGTGCAAACATGGGAGTGGTGGTTATGTGTACAGGGAGTTCCATATATTAAGATATGAAACCGCCATAGACCAGTTATGAACGGGTCGCCTATAGATCTTTATGAAATATCGGTGACTGGCCAGCTGGCATCTGTGTATTCAAGTCTTTGAAGCTTGAGGTTGGGGCTAATTAAGTTGCATGAGGATCCTTTCATGCGCTGATCCCCTGCTGGGGTGGCTTTCTATAGAAGGGCATTTACAATGGGTCTGAGCTGGGCTAATTAATGTGTAAATTGAGCTTTCCTGGGAGCTGCAGCCATTTGTGAGATCTGACTAGATACCAAGTTAGAGCGGGGAGAATGATTTGTCATTTTTTGAGTGAATTTTCCTCACAGAGTGAATTTTCCTCACAACTATGCACAATCAGAATTAAATTATCTGGCACTTGTTGGTGTTTAAAATGTACATTTTACATTTGCAACTTTTCTGTTGAAATGAGTGGGCTTTGCAAAATGCATACCAAATACATGTATATTTTTGTACTGATGTAGAGGGTGACACTCTCTAGAGCACTACCGGTACAGAATATGTTTGCATTATACTGTATAAGCAATGAAAAATAATTACAATGCGGCTGTTATTTGAAAACATTGTGGCTCACATCGGAGGCATTGCTGGTGGCATAATTATGGTTGCACTATGGCTGCAGTTTTCAGTCTTCTGAAACATATTCTGGCAGCTAGCCTATGGGACGCACTATGAGCGACATATAGGAACTAGGCGCATAGAGCCCAGTTCTAAATAGCTTTAAAACAGTGTAGAATGTGCCAGTATGTATGGACCTGTTCTTTTGCAGGTCATACATATCCAGTTCCCCTATGACAACTTTGGGCTTAGGTAGGCCACTTTTAACTTAGTCTGGCTGTTCTAACAGTTATGCGCCTAGTTTTGGGGTCAAACATTCAGAAATGTGTAGAATCATATGGCTGTGGTGCAGCATGCCCACAGAACCCACCCACATCTTGGACGCATTACAAAGTGGCACGGACGCCGATAATGCGCGTAATTTTGGAGTGCGCCTGCTCATGCATCTATAGAACAGGGCTGCAACAGTTTTGGGACTGGAAGCACACCAGAATATTGGCGCAGCCCCGTTCATAAATATCACCCTACAGTATGAAACCCGCTAGTTGGATGCATGGTGTTGTTGTACACTCAGTCTAGCTCTGCGATATGGTCTGTACACTGGTCTGTACACTTTTCAATTTCTTTCTCATCCAACACTGTCAGCAACTGTAAAAGAGTCCTGTTCAGTCATTCTTATGCTTCATTTCCCTGGTAAGGAGTAGTCTAAATCTTTCTGATTTGGTACGACCAACAGAGTACTTCAATTACCTTGCCCTCCAAGAAAGCTCCTTGGTCCAAATGTAATTTTTTCCAACATCCATAGATCAAGATTGGGTGTTTCCAGAGAGCCAAGACCGCAGTCTTGGTCATTTGATCTCAAGTGGATACACTGAATTTGGAGAAATAGTCCACCATGAACGATGGGTATTTATATCCCTGGAAGGACTCGATGACTTGGAGATAGTCCATGTTTAGGATCTTAAATAGGTAGAATGATTGTATCTGTCCCATTGGCGCCCTCTGATCACTCGCCTAGGGATAGATTACAGTTCAAACACTGGGCACAGACTTCATTAGCCACTTTATAACTTGATTAATTAGGATGATAATACTCCACGCTGTAACCAGGTGAACATCTTAGCAAATGTGCCATTCGTACCACCTCAGTCACCTCCTTAGATGGTTTCACTACTTGCCATATGTAAATGGTGAGCGGGTAAAGCGGGTATTGGACCCACTAGACCACTGCTGAGCTTGCATCAAGGGGGCGTAACTAAACGGCCGTCACAGAGCCTTTGATGGTAAGGATGGCTTACCCCAACAGCCGCAAGGTGTGACCTCAGAGCAGTCCTCAGCAGTGGTAGCTGAGCAAACAGGTCAGAAGTTCCACTGCAAGGGACTGCTCTGAGGTCGCACCTGGAGGCCATAGGGATAAGCCATCCTTACCACCAAAGACTCTGTGAAAATACCTGATGGCCGCTTAATTACGCCCCCTTGGCGCAAGCCTGGCAGTGGTTCAGTGGGTCCACTAACCGCCCACCTGTTACAGTAGGATCAGGCCATGGACGCTGCTGACTTTTTGCCCTCTGTTTTCTTGGTCTTTGTGCAGGTCTTGTTTCAGGAGGTTCCTTTTTTATGTTTGTGTGGGAGTTTTTTTTCCTATATTTTCTGCAAGTCTTTTTTGGTGATTTGCAGCTCCTGGCCACCACTCCCTGTCTCATGGTCTCGCCCTGAGCGTCTGCACCCCCTGGCTGACGGTCTCACCCTAAGCGTCTACACCCCCTGGCTCACGGTCTCACCCTGAGCATCTGGGCCCCCTGGCTCACGGTCTCGCCCTGTGCATCTGCGCCCCCTAGCTCATGATCTCACCCCGAGTGTCTGCCTCTTGGCTTACGGTGTCGCCCTAAAGTTCTGTGATCCCCTGTTTATGGTCCTGCCCTGAACTTCTGTGACCTCGGCTCATAGTCTCGGCCTGAGCTTCTGTGAGCCCCGACTCATGGTCTTGCCCTGAGCTTCTGTGTCAACCGGTTTACGGTCTCATCCTGAGCTTCTATGTTCCCCGATTTACGGTCTTGCCCTGAGCTTCTGTGCCCCCCGGCTTACAGTCTCACCCTGAGCTTCTGTGTCCCCCAGCTTACAGTCTCATCCTGAGCTTCTGTGCCTGCTAGTTTATGGCCCTGCCCTGAGCTCTCCCTCCATCCTGTCTAGTGCCCCATTTGTATCTTCTGTGCACCTCCTTTTCTAAGTAATCCCAAAACTGGCTATCACTGAACCTGTAGTTGGTTTTGGGGTTGCCACGGGAGAAGTTTCGGGCTCCAGAACTATGTGGAATTTCCTGTTTTTGAATTTGGAGGAGTGTGCTTAAGGGTGAGAGGTTACTGTCATGGTCCATGCTGCGGTGCCTGTTCTGGGCTAGGGACATGGCCGTGCTCCTGCTTCTGTCCTTTCCTTACGCCGTGGTCTCTGCTGTAAATCACAAACTTGTCTGTGTTCCTGTCCCAGCTCCAGTTCCTGTCACAGCGGCGCTGTCATCATAAACTGATCTCTCGCTGCTGCCCGCTGTTTGCCTGGTTACCCGTTTGGTGTTGTTATGCGGCTTTTCCCCATGCTGGCCTTGCTGCTCCACCATCATGTGGCTGCTGTTCTATGTCCTTTTGCTCTATAGAGAAGCGCAGCCCCATCTTCCTCTCATTTATTCCCACAGTGTGCAGCAGGGTTGGGCTTCCACTGCCAATTCCCTTCCAGGTGTGTCATTATATGTCTGCTCCTCTCCACACTCCTTGCCTAATCTTTGTTGTGTTAAGTTGGATATTGTTAGTATCTGTGTCTTATTTCTTATACTAGGAGGGCAGAGAAATTTTTGGACCGCACATCCTCACAACATACGTTGATCTAATGCTTCTCAGCAAAATTTTTTACAAAAATGAACAGAAGGTTCTTAGTATACTTTTTGATCAAAACGTATAGGCCCACTTGCCACTTCACGGTGACCTCTTTAAAGTGGGTCCCTACACTAATGGATATAGCACTGCATGGCGCCCACCGCTGCAGCAATAACCACACAAGCAAGGGGTACAACCCAGTGGCACCACTGCTGCCAGGCCTAGCCCCCCCGGCACCCCACAAGCATAGCACCACAGCAGCAATGCCCGCCACACAGCACCAACACCAAAAAAAAGGAGAGGTTGACACAGCTCACCTCTCCAAGGCTCCCTGCAAGCAGACTGAAAGGAGCAAAGCATTAACCCCTATACAGACTACTGGGTCAATTGGGTAGGAGTGCTTGTCCAAATAAAAAAGAAAAGACTATATAACTTATACTAGGAGGGGAGAGAAATTTTTGGACCGCACATTTAGAGTAGGGACCCACTTTATAGAGGTCGCCGTGAAGTGGCAAGTGGGCCTATACTTTTTGATCAAAAAGTATACTAAGAACCTCCTGTTCTTTTTTTGTAAAGTTTTGCTGAGAAGCATTAGATTAACGTATATTATGAGGATGTGCGGTCTATGCCTCTTCTCTCCGAATTTGTATCTGTGTCTTATTGGTTGTTGCTGTCTTTGTGGGATCCTTCATGTTTGTTGCTCTGCTGCCACGTGTCTGTCTGAGTCTTTGTCTGTGAGTTTCCTTGCCATGTTCTTGTGTCCGAGTTCTTGCTATGTGTCTGTCATTGCTTTGTCAGATCGTGCCTTAGTTCCTAGCCAGTGTCCTAGCTTGTGTCTCTGCTTTGTTTCATGTCATGTTCTTGGTGTTGTGTCCTGTCTGTTTATGATTTTCACCTTGGCCTCCATCTAGTCTTCCCCTATGGCACCCGTTTGGCCTTTATGTCTGTTTTGTTCTGTCTCCTGTCTGTTAAATTTTATACCTGCATGTTTCTACACCTAGTCTGTTGTTTATTGTCCTTATTTCTGTTGGTGCCTAGAATTGGCACTTCTGACCTGTCAGGTCATCTGCCACTGCTAGGGACTGCTCAGAGGTCGCAGCTGGTGGCTGTTGGGGTAAGCCATCCTTACCATCAAAGGCTCTGTGAAGATACCTTATGGCCCCTTAGTTACACCCCCTCGGAGCAAGCTTGACAGTGTTTCAGTGGGTACACTACCCACTCACCCATTACACCATACTGGGTGTAACTCAAAGGGCAGATGTATATGCCACAGCAGGACACCCTTTTCTGTCTACAAACAATCTTGCTGCCACCACATGCGATGACCGACTGGGAATAGGAGGGGGCGCTTGCAGCAGGTTGAGTTATGTCCGTTTTCAATCCAATCCATGATTGCCTGATTTAAGAGTCGGCTTGTTATCTTTTGTCCATTTGGAGACACTTTCTCATAGTGAGTGCTTTTGCATTTCTTGGTGGGACATAGAATCAAGGCATTTCATGTCCTTCTCTTTCTTCATCACTGGGACCCTGGTGAAAATTAATTGGCTTCCTGGACAAGGCATCAGCGATCTCAATTAACTGAGCTGTGCCATTAACTACTACTCTAAGGCTTCCATCTTGGCTGTCTAAAGATGTATCAGCGGATCATTGTCAGTCACTAGCATGAACTGGGCTCTGGTAAAAATATTGTCGAACTTACCACCAGTAACTTCAGCTTTAATGAATTGCAGTTCTTTGGGTTTTTCTCATTCTCCTTCAATACTCAACTGGCATAGGCGATGACCCTCTCCTTGTGCTCTTGGACTTGAATTAGTACAGTCCCTGCCCCTTGAGACACCTTGATCAAAGATCAAGTTTGAAAGGCTTGCTCCACTGCCCAACATCCTTTTGCTTCCTCAGGAGCAGTTCCCTGCAACAGCTGATGAAATGGTGTGGCAATCTTCACAAAGTTGAATGAACCATCAATAGTAGCTGACCAACCCTAGAAAGGTGTAAAGACCATTGATGGTGGACAGAGTGGGCCACTTTTGCATTGCTCCTGCCTTAGCATCCATAAGGTTGCACTCCTTATTCTATTACAATATGCCCTGGAAACTCAATGTTCTTCTGGAACAGATGGTATTTGTGAGACTTCAACTTCAGGTCCGTGTGCTTACAATCGACTGAGAATCTGGTCAAGCTGGTTAAGGTGTTAATCAACCGTTATAATGTATATAAAGATGTAATACAGATAAATCAAGAGGCACTCATGATTCAAATCACCTAAAAACAAGTCCATCAACCCCTGAAAGGTGGCGGGTGAGTTGTTCAGTCCAAAGAGCATTTGTAGGAATTCAAATAGGCCCATTGGTGTGACAAATGCAGTATTTTCCTTATCTGAAAAGAACTGGGCCTGTCCCAGGGCTTCCAGATTGCAGGGTAATGGGTAAGGATACTGTACCATATAAGCATACAGCACCTTCTGTATCTCCGCTTGTACTCAGTAGACTTTAAAGTGGTTACCCGGGAGCTTAAAGATTTCATAGAACACTATAAACAGCATTTATATTGATTAGTAAAGATATTCCACTATCTTCATGTGTTTCTTTTCTTTTGCTTCAATATTCATCTATCATAAGATCCACTTTTTGCAGTGAAACTTCCTGCTTCTGAGAGTGTCAGTAGTTCTCCAGCATCTATTTCCTACAACTCCCAGACTGCAGTGCAATCTAGGACTTCCCTCCACAGTTATCACTGCTAGGGTCTATGTGCTGACATTAGTGTGTATTCCCCAAGCTCTGTACTTGCTGTTGTGATAATGATAATAGTTAGGACTCATAAGTCACTGTACAGAACTGCTATTATTATTTTCATGACAGCAGTACACAACCACCCAGCTCTGAACAGCTGTCCTCTGCTACCATTACTGTCAATAATAATAATCTTTATTTATATAGTGCCAACATATTCCACAGCACTTTACAATTTGGAAGGTATAAGTACAGACAAAACGACAGACATTATACAGTGAAAAGCTACTTACAGATCAGACACAAGGTGTGAGGTCCCTGCTCACAAGAGCATACAGTCTATTAGGGTATATGGGTGAGACAAATTGTAAGATTTACAAAGGTCCAGCCATGTTATATAAATTTGGGGTGGTTTACAAAAAATTGGATGAACCTGCCACCCAGACCATACATCTACATACAGATAAGTGCCAAAGTGTAGGGAGTTACAGAAATGTGTGCGCTACAGAGTGGGAGGTTAGCAATTAGGAATTGTGGTAGGCCAGACTGAGAACGTGTATTTTCAGGGCACTCTTAAAATTGTGAGGGTTACTTGTGTGCCTGATTGCCCATGGTAGCATATTCCAGAGAAAAGGTGCAGCACGAGTGAAATGTTGAAGACGCGCATGGGAGGTTCGGATGATTGAGGAATTTAATCTGATAGCAGCAGAGTGGAGAGACCGGATAGGGTAGTAGACAGAGATGAGGGAGGAGGTATAGGGGGGTGCAGCACTGTGGAGAACTTCATGAGTGAGAGTGATTAATTTATGTTGAAACCCTGTACCAAAGGGAAAAACCCAAAGTGAAAGTGACTGACCACAGGGTAAAAAGCATCAGTATAGCGGCTGGAAAGAAAGTTTGGGGGCCGGGGGGGGGCTGATGCTTTTCAGGCCAATTGGAGGGGGGGAAGGTTTGCAGAGAGGGGGGACAAAAAACCCGGGGGTTTTCAGTAGTCAAGACAAGAAAGAATAAGAGCAAAAATTTGGGGGTTTTAAATTTGTTTCCCAGTGAGAAAAGGAATATTTGAAGATGTTCTTGAGGTGGGGTTTTAAAAGGAGGGGAAAGGGGATTTGTTATAGGGGGGAAGGCAGATGGGGGAATCTAGTTTAACCCCAAGCGAAAAGTGCTGTCTTTAAAGTTATAGTACTCAAAAACTAAAAACAGAAATAGCAGGGTGGGGTTAGTATATAGAGGGGAAAAATTACAAAAATTTCGGGTTTTAGAGAGATTCAGTTTAAGTTTAAAAGGGAGGCATGATGTCAGAGACAGCGGGAAAACAGTAATGGTGTTTTGGGAAAGGCAGGAGTGATGTCACACGGGAGGGGGTAAAATTTGAGTGTCTTCGCAAAAAGAGGGGGACTGAAGGGCCAAATCTGTGATGGTTTGCCCAAATTTGGTGGCTGTGTGATTGAAAAGAGGAGAGGCCTGGGAAACTGACCCCTTGAAAAACCCAAAAAACAAGAAGGGGGAAAAAAAAGAAGTAAAACCCCTGCAAATTGGGGACATTTTAAGGGGGCTGTCAGATAGGTAGGATGAGAACTAAGGGAGGGGTGGTAAGGGGGCCCAATGGTGCTGAGCATGTGGGGAGGGGTTGGGTTTTTCAACAGGGGTCAAACGCTGCGGGATAGATCCAGAAGAAGCAACAAGGTGTTCCCCTGAGATTTAGCATTTGAGGGGGTTTTTAGAGACTTTGGGCCACATGAAATGAAACTTTTTTTAGGTCTAAAATTTTACTTTTTTGTCCATAGTAAAAATTGGGAAAAAAAAGGTGAGTTTTAGAAATTTTAGGCCCGTTTTTATGGAATGTTAAAATGTGGGAAAAATTTATTGTAGAGGGGTTGAGAAGAGGGGTTAGCAGAGAAAATAGCGGATTGGGGGAGAGTAAACCCAAAGCGCCAAAAAGTTTAGAGGGGTGAAGGGGGGTTAGAGACAGGTTTGTAATTGGCAGCACAGGAGGAGTTCAGAGAGGGCTTTTTTAGTAAAGGGGTTCTGATGGTGTGCTTAAATGAAGATGGAAAGATCCCACTGGAGAGAGAAAGGATGAAGATTGTAGTAAGTTGAGAGAGGACCGCTGGGAAATAGACTGGGACAAAGGTGGGAGGGATTATTGGGGTCAGTACAGCAGGTTGTCGGGCGAGCAGACAGGAGAGCTGGTAATGTCCTCCTCGGTCTGTCAGGTCAAGAGCTGAGAGCAGATGGATGACGATGTTTGCCAATACTTGTCAATTTTTTCCTGTTGAAGTGAGTGGCAAGGTTCAGCACAGAGGTCAGTGACCAGAGCCTGAGCTTTAGGACCTGAGGAGGGAGTGGAAAGTGTCAAACAGTCATTTTGGGTTATTGTGTAATGATGAGATGTGGGAGTGAAATATTTTTGTTTAGCGCAGTGAAGGGCGGTATTGGTAAGTCTTGAGGCATGCAATTTTGTAGTGGGAGAAAAATTGCAGGTAGTTAGACTGTTCTCCACAGATGTTCAGCATCTCTGGAAACATCTGCTTAAAAGCGTCAGTTGTGCGTGTGCCATGATGACAGTGCAGGTTTTGATGGTGCAAATATGTCCATGGTGGTTGAGAAGTGTTCTTTATATAGTTTTACTGACGTGGTCAGGTCAGCGTGACGGGAGGGGAGATTGGGACAGTTGGGACAAAATGGTGTCTATGAGTTCCTGAGTGTTAATGGAGCAGATATTTCTGAATGTGTGATGGGCAGGTGTGTCCAGAGAAGGCTGGGAATTAGTGATAGTGAAGGAGATAATGTTATGATCATAAAGCACATAAAGAGAATTAGTGAAGTTAGAAATTGATGAGAGATGACAGAAGACCAGATCAAGAGAGTTCAAGATAAAGATGTTAGTAGAAACTGAGTGGCGGATGGAGCCATGGGGTCATCAATGGGGATGTTGATATCACCCATGATGAGAGTGGGTATTTCAGTCGAGAGGCAGTGAGGTAGCCAGAAAGCAAAATGGTCCAGAAACTGGTTTGGTGAGCCAGGAGTCTGTACACAACCGTGACTCTGAGAGAAAATGTTCGAAAGAGTCTGAGGGTGTGGACCTCAAAGGAGGGGAAAGTGAGGGAGGGTGCAGGAGGAATGACCTGGTAAGTGCAGTGTGGAGAAAAAGTATGTCAACTCCTATACCCTGCCTGTTCTCAATTCTGGGGGTGTAGGGGAAGCTTAGGCAGTCATATTGTAGGTAAGAGCAGCAAGGAAAGCAGTGTTAGACAGAACAGGAGGAGTTCCACAGAGCACATTTAAAGGGGCAGGAAAAGATGTTCAATGAATAGCAAGCAGGTTAGCAGGATTTCTATGGGAGGCAGAAGAGGAGGTGGGATGAGCAGTAAAGGAGGGTGAGCCAAGATGAGGAGAGATTTCACCTGCAGCAAGAAGCAGGAGAATGAAGAGTGACAGCAGATGGCTCAGTGATGTATATGAGAAGCGCTTGTG
Organism: Phyllomedusa bahiana; assembly: GCA_025379985.1. Classification (NCBI taxonomy): domain Eukaryota; kingdom Metazoa; phylum Chordata; class Amphibia; order Anura; family Hylidae; genus Phyllomedusa; species Phyllomedusa bahiana. Next base: position 11,454 of record JAODAL010047165.1, on the reverse strand, counting down.
CGGCACTACATAAGCACGTGGTTTGTGATAGTTGAAAAGGGAAAATGGTGTAAGGGATGTATACGTGGGTGAGGGAAGGAGAGCTGCTGATGAGGATAAAATTTACAGGGGGCATGACTCGGTGATAGGCTAGGAGACAGATGGCTGCCAGAGAGATAGCAATAGTGAGCATGGTGAGTAAGGTGTATTTTAAAAAGACTAGTTACTCATAGGAAAGACGAACGTGCTGGCCCCATTCTGCCCCATTTCTGTCATATTTCATCATCATATCACATAAAAATCTGTCACTTCAAAAGATGGCACTTCTAAAGATGGCAAACCGACCCTTGGTCAAACTGACCTGAGCTCTCTAGCTTATACTATGCTTTGTGGGGATCATTGATATCATCAGTGAAGCCAGGTGCCATAAATAGGTGGAGTTACAAATGGGCAAGCAAAGAGAAGACACTTTAAGGGGAATATGTGGGATCAATAGCTACACAAATAAACACAGGGTAATTATTGAAGACATAGCTTGGGTGAAATCTACACTTTAAAATTTCCATTAAACAAAGCAGTACAATTAAACACATATTGCTGTGGGGTTGCTGGGATCTGTTGTCCAAAACATTACTGTTAGTAAGTTTAGCCAGCAGGACTCTAATATAAACAAACAGTTCCCCCTGTAATTAGTCTAATGTAATTACTGCTATTCACTTTCAAACTATAGACAGGCAAGAGTGAATGCAGCCATATCAATCTCTGCAAAAGTTACTCCCAGTGCTAGGGAGTGTTCCTGAGCTGAGCCTGGCTTCAAAGCATAACCACTAGGTGTGACGTAACGTTCAGTGAGGCCATGTGAACAATGAACGTCACATGGTTTGCAGAGGATATGGGGAGGGGTGGACAGGGCTCTATGCCTGATTCTGCACAGCAAGACAGATAAATCATTTTTAATAAGCGTGTATTATAAAGTTTAATATAATACAGTTGTTAACCCCTATAACAACAGGCTGCTTGTATAGCAGTGCGAGCAGGGCTTTCTTCCAGTATATGGTTCTCAGGTAGGGGCACTGTGAATGATATCATTATGGAGGAACATTGGCTGGTATCATTATGGGGACACTGTGGCTGACATCATTGTGGCAGCACTTTGGAACACATCACTATGGGGGAACTGTCACTGACATTATGGGGGCACTGTGGCTAACATCATTATGGGGCACTGTAGCTGACATTATTATGGGGACACTGACTGGCATCATTACAGGGGCACTATTGCTGACATTATTGTAGGAACTCTGTGATTGGCATCATTACAAGAGCACTGTGGCATCATTACAAGAGCATTGTGGCTGTCATCATTATGGGGGCACTACGTCTGGCATCATTACGGAGGCACTGTGGCTGACATTATTGTGGGGCATTGTGGCTCACATCACTATAGGGGCACTGTGGCTGACATCATTACCAGGGCACTGTGGCTGACATTATTACAGGGGCACTATGGCTGACATCATTATGAGGGCATTATGACTATGGCAACTTACAGGCGGCACATGTGGACTGACAACATTATAGGGCCACTGTGGCTGACAACATTATGGGGCACTGTGGTTGATATTATTTTGAAGGCATTGTGACTGGCACCATTATGGCGGAACTGTGGCTATCATTATGGGGGCACTGTGGCTATCATTATGGCACTGCCCAACATTGGCACGGCTTATTTATGGGGCACTGTGCTATCATTATGGGGCACTGTGCACTTGGACCGGACTGCATCATTATGGGGGCACTGTGGCTATCATTATGGAGCACTGCAACTGGCATCATTATGGGGGCACTGTGGCTATCTTTATGGAGCACTGTGACTGGCATCATTATGGGGGCCCTGTGGCTATCATTTTGGAGCACTGCAACTGGCATCTTTCTGAGGGAACTGTGGCTATCAGTCTGGAGCACTGCAACTGGCATCATTATGGGGGGCACTGTGGCTATCATTATGGAGCACTGCAACTGGCATCATTATGTTTATGGCAGCCATATTGTCACCCTGCTTCCTCAGGAAACAGGTTCAACTAAGAGAAGACTGGATATCACTGATCAGTGTGAAGTAAGAGGACAAGTCAAGGACTTTAGTCACCGGTAACTGAAAGGTTCCTGTCATGACTCTAGGCAATCTCCAGTATAACTGTGTGCAGTGACAGCTGGTACACAGAGCGTCACCATGGGGCACAGAGCGTCACCATGGGGCACAGAGCGGCGTGTTGGGGTACAGAGCGGCGTATTGGGGCACAGGGCTTCGGCTGGGGCACAGGTGCCATCTCCCCATGGGTCGCCACACTTCCACAGTCTCCTCACAGGTCTGCCGTGTGTCGTCTTATATGAGGAGGACACGCTCTGCCTCCCTCACGCTCCCCGCCCCCTATCAGGATGCTGCCGGCGGACTGCCCCTAGCTGTCATGTCACAGACACCTCCCACGTTAGCCCCGCTGCGAGAGCGCCCTCTGGTGTCCGTCCTCGCGCAGTGAGCAGGGCAGGAGCTGGGACTGCTCCGCTCCGCTCGGCTCCAGCGCTGGTTCCTGCAGCCGCCGCGGCTGTGTGATTCTGCGCACACGGACAGCCAGAGTCCCTGTCATTCTGCTGCTGCACACACAGCCCGCCCCGGTCCCGGCATGGCTTCTGGGGACCTGTACGAGGTACGCTATGCCCTCTGCTCCGCTTCTGCGGCCAGGGGTCGTTTACAGGGGGTGGAGGGTGCAGCTGCGCCAGGGGAGGGGGCTCGGTGCACTTTCCATGTGCAGGCCTTGGGAGGGGACGACACCTATGCCATTAATGAGGGGAACAACCTGGTAAAGTCGGGGGCAGCTGAGGGTGGCGGGTGTGCGGCGCTGGCATGGCTCTGGGCGGGTGAGGGTGGCACGGGCTGGCACCTGGTGGTCTGCTATCCAGAGGGAGACCTGTGGGAATGTGTATGGAGAAGTCCTCAGGAGGGGACTTGTTGACTGCTGCAGAACCTCTTGTAGGTCACGGTGCTTGGGCAGACTGGAACTTTAGAAAGTCTCCATCTCTCCTGGTGATGATTGACACGTTCACTCTTCCAAGTGGTGCTGCAGCAGGTGTATCTCTTAGTTTCTAAGGAGGATGTACTGCCTCAGAGCATGCCATTGGCAGCTGGTAAGAGGTGCTGCAGCAGCTGGGGCAGGTCCTGGGGAGGGTCTTAGAGGCTACACAGCCAGGTAAGGTATGAGCTGAGGATGAGTAGCTATTCCAGGTGGCACCAGGTAAGGTATGAGCTGAGGATGAGTAGCTATTCCAGGGGGCACCAGGTAAGGTATGAGCTGAGGATGAGGCTGCTATGACTATGGATGGGTAGATATGCCAGGGGGCACCAGGTAAGGTATGAGCTGAGGGTGAGGCTGCTATGACTATGGATGGGTAGATATGCCAAGGGGCACCTGTTAAGGTATGAGATGAGGGTGAGGCTGCTATGACTATGGTTGGGTAGATATGCCAGGGGGCACCAGGTAAGGTATGAGCTGAGGGTAAGGCTGCTATGACTATGGTTGGGTAGATATGCCAGGGGGCACCAGGTAAGGTATGAGCTGAGGGTGAGGCTGCTATGACTATGGATGGGTAGATATGCCAGGGGGCACCAGGTAAGGTATGAGATGAGGCTGCTATGACTATGGGTGGGTAGATATGCCAAGGGGCACCAGGTAAGGTATGAGATAAGGCTGCTATGACTATGGTGGGTAATCCAAGGCACCAGGTAAGCGTATAGTAAGGCTGCTAGATATGGTGGGTAGATATGCCAGGGGGCACCAGGTAAGGTATGAGCTGAGGCTGAGTCTGCTATGACTATGGATGGGTAGATATGCCAGGGGGCACCAGGTAAGGTATAAGTAGCTATGCCAGGGGGCACCAAGAATAGTATGAGTTGAGGATGAAGCTGCTATGACTATGGATGGGTAGATATGCCAGGGGGTACCAGGTAAGTTATGAGAAGAGGATGAGTCTTCTATGACTATGGGTGGGTAGATATGTCAGGGGGCACCAGGTAAGGTATGAGAAGAGGATGAGGCTGCTATGACTATGGGTGGGTTGGGGAAAATTGTCAGGTGGGGCAACCAGGGTAAAGGGGGTAATGTGAAGAGGAGTAGGCTGCTATGACTATTGGTGGGTATAAATGCCAGGAGGTAATGCATAAGGTATGAGCTGAGGATGAGGCTGCTATGACTATGGGTGGGTAGATATGCCAGGGGGCACCAAGAATAGTATGAGCTGAGGAGGAGGCTGCTATGACTATGGGTGGGTAGATATGCCAGGGGGCACCAGGAATCGTATGAGCTGAGGATGAGGCTGCTATGACTATGGGTGGGTAAATATGCCAGGAGGTACCACATAAGGTATGAGCTGAGGATGAGGCTGCTATGACTATGGGGTTTAAGGGAAAAAATGGACAGGGGGCAACAAAGGGGGAAAACAAGTAAAAGAGCTGAGGATGAGGCTGCTATGACAAATGGGTGGGTAGATGCGCAGGGGCACCAAAGAAAGTATAGCTAGGATAAAGGCTGCTATGACTATGGGTGGGTAGATATGCCAGGGGGCACCAAGAATAGTATCAGCTGAGGATGAGGCTGCTATGACTATGGGTGGGTATATATATGCCATGGGGTACTAGGTGATCTATAGTACAGGGTAGATTGAGAACAAGTATGACTGCTGCAGAACTTCTTGTAGGTCATGACTGTCAACCAGTTTCCATCTTGATAAAGTCTGGGTTACATTTGTGGTTTCTGGGCAATAAGATCCTAATTTGTAGCTTCCCTGATGACTGTGTGTGGGCCTAGGGTGGGTGAGGGCACTGCATAGAGGTCTTGAGAGCTTCACATCTTGGTGAACCAATGAAAAGGGGAATGTGTCTAGTACATGGGTTGGGAGTGGAGGCACTGGGTGGTCTCGCAGCCTTGGGCACTGTAGTCTACCCGTCTGTAAGTCATTGTGGCCAGAAGTACCAACCTGGTGTGTTCTCTCTATCGTCCTACCAGTGGGTGGTACTTCAGTCTCTGGTGAAGCTTCATGGAGCATCCTCTGTGTCAGTGTCTCATGTGTATGTAGGATGTTGATTGACAGCTTGCATGAGGCGCTGCAGCAGCCATTGATTCAGCTTCTAGGTTTGGCACCAGACCAGCCCTGGTGACCTCATTTCTAAGAGCTTCCTAGGTGAGTCACCATTGCTCCAAGGCATAGCTGCACTGTGGTCACTCACTGGCCGGATGAATAGCTTCACTTTTGGTTATTCAGTTCTGACATACAGGGAGGAATTCCAGATCTCTTGGGCTTATATGTCCTCCCGAGACTATAAACTTAATGGGCAACAGAGGTTGTAATGAATATGGGGCATGAACTGTGCCAGGGCTTGCTGGTGGAGCATGCACTCCTACCTGTGGCCAGTTAAAGGTTGAAGTTGATGATTTATAGTTTTGTGGTAATTGATTTACAAGAATATTGTAATCTTTTCTTGTAAAAACTTGCTATTCCTGGGTTTTGGAGTCCGGTGGGTGGTCTTATCCTGTGTACAGGAAAGGCAATTATTGCTATGACCGCCCACTGGACTCCTAGGCCCAGAAGAAACAGAGATTTAGGTAATCTGCAAGAATATTTTCCCACACAATTATACATCAATCGACTCCATTTCTCCTATGACATGGTGCTGGCAGATCAGACAGAATTCAGACCCCAAAATTCTTCTGAAGTAAATCCTTGTTGTGAAAAAAGCTACAACAACCATCATTACTGCTCCCATAGAATGTGTCTCCCAGATACGCAATGTGTTGTATCCACTGCCCTTATACACTGTATATTCCAACCATCACCAGTGACTACAGGTCCTTCTCGAATATCTGGTTATGGGAAAGCTGAGTTGCTACAACCACATTATCAATACTGCTCCCATAGAATGTGTCACCCAGCTTTCCCAGATACATGGTATGTAAAAGCCATGGCCCTCATACACAGCATATTCCAAGTACTGTATTATTAGTAAACTATCACTGCAAAGTAAATTCCCAGCTAAAATGTAACTTTTATTAGATACTGTTAAAATACAATAACTATCCCCTATAACAAATTACAACAAGGTACCATAAGAATAGATAAATACAAATACCTAAGAGGGACAAGAAGAATAGGGGAAAGGCTATGTGAAGCCCTTCTAATCCTGTCTGATAGCGGAGGCCTCCTTTTCATAATAGGTGCCATTACCATCATTGCATGGTTCTTCAAAGCGTCATCATACGCTTTCTGGGCAGTAGTTAAAGGGGTTGTCTCACTACAAGGATTGTTTTTTATGTTAAAGATCTTTCAAAAACAAGTCACTTTGCAATATGTATCCATTAACAGTGTCCTACCTATTCTGAGATATCCCCTCTTGTCTGGGCTTCATCAGCTCCTCAGGTCGCTATAGCTACAGACCTGTTTGATCTCTCCTGATAGGCTACCAGAACTGGTTGCTATAGCTACAGAACTGGCTTCTACTGCAGCCTAGTAGAAGACAGTAAACACGTGAAACCAAGATAACAGGACAAATCAATGTAGTGAGACAACCCCTTTAAGTATTTTATAATCATAATGTTTGCATAATTTGGTGTATTTATTTGATTCGTATACCGTATATATTTTCCCTGATGAACCCTAATTGGGGGAAACCACGGGGTTTCTTGTTTTTTTTGGGTTTGTTTTTTTTGCTTTGGGATCTTTAATTGTTTTTGTTTTGGTTTTCCCAAAATTTTTGGAAATTTTGATAAAGGGGGAGTCTGTACATTATAGCGGAGCCGCTCTTTTCAGGGCGATGACTCCTCTGCTATCAGACAGGATTAGCAGGGGTTTCACACAGCCTTTTCCCCTATTCTTCCTTTCCCTCTTAGGTTTTTGTATTTATAAAATTAAAAATGTGCCTTGTTTAATTTTGTTTTAGGGGATAGTTTTTTTGTTTTTAACAGTATCTAATAAAAGTTACATTTTAGCTGGGAAATTTGTTTTGCAGTGATAGTTTAGTTTATTTCCCACATAATATCATTGTGACGATTCTTTGTTTACTGTATTACCAGTGACTACAAGTCCTTCTCCTCTAATATCTGGTTATGGGAAAGCTGAGTTACTACAACCACAGCAATCATTACTGCTCCCATAGAACGTGCCTCTCAAATACACATTGTGTTGTATCCATTGCCCTTATACATTGTATATTCCAACCATCACCATGATACAACCTTCCCTCTAATATCTTTTTGGGGGAAAGCTAGTTACAAAACCCACCAATCATTACTGCCTCATTAAAAGGTTTACTCAGCTTTCCTAGACCCAAATACACAATGTTAAAATCCATCCCTTATCACGGCATATTTCAAGCATCACCAGTGACTATAAGTCCTTGTCCTCTAAAGCTGGGTTACAGCAACCACGTCATTATTGCCCTTATTCCCAGTAAATTCCAAGTATTACCAGTGACTACAAGCCCTTGTCTGCTAATATCTGGTTCTGGGAAAGCTGGATATCAATCAGTGGGGCTAGTGTTACAGTTGCTTCCTAGCATACCATTATAAATTCAAGTAAGCAGGTGAACCTTGTACTAATGAAAGGGTGGCCGAAATATTTAAACCCACTTTCTCAAAAAAAATTTATTTAAAGGGGAAAAAAAAACCCTTTAAAAATGCTGTATTAAAACCCCAATTTTAAACCCATCCTTATCTGAGCCCTCCTTTACAGTCTTGATGAGTGATGGACAGGTCATGGCTGCATAGATGGTGTTGGTGAGTGTAACGGGTAAATGATGGGCTCTCCCTATGTGGGTGATACATCATACACCCTCCCGGTGGTGTTTCATTGGGAAGCACTGACAAAGAGATTGCGTTGACAGGATGATGTGTCTGTTGTTATCTTAGAAACTCAGAGGGACAGGACGGGATTGATTTTTTTTCCTTGAAATCTTCAGTAAATACTATAATAGGCTGGGAAAAAGATCAATTTGTGTATGACCAAATTTATCATATAGATGGTGTATGGTTCCAAGTGGTTAAGCAGCTGAGTATGTGGGACATAGGGGACAGGCCCCGTACCCGGAAACAAAATTTCATTTTAAGCCAATATGCCAAAAGCACCTTATCCCCGGGCTTTAAACCCCCTCATTTGTAAGGCTACAACCTGCCGCGTGCGCTGGGATGTTCAAATCATATTCATCTTGCTTGAAGAAAGACTTTTTTCAAACCCGACCCCTTTTTTGAACAATTTTGGGTACACTTTAAGAATGACACTTATACAGAGGGGAGTGAAGCTATACTTTTCATACAAAACAATGCCTTAATTAATATTGGATCAGTGACAGCTCTTTAGGGACTTGTGACCTCTACTTAGGTGTTTTTAAATAAATACTTGTGTGACTGGTGAAATAAAAATTCTGAAGCCTTTTTCCTATTGTATGTTGTTTTGGTTCCCCTGTTTCTTCCTCCAAAATACATTACCAACGCACTGGTGTTACCAATTAGTGAGGTGTCCCTGCACAGTCTGACATTGTCCAATCCGTGCTGACAGTCACACTGTGCAGGGACACGCCCCTATTGGTAACACCCAACTGACAGATTCAGTAATATATTTCTAAGAGGAATAACAGAGGAACAGCACAACACAGAGTTATAAGAGAAGATGCTTCAGAATTTGTGTAATGATTTATTTCCCCTTTAGTGGCGCTGCAGGAAAATTAAACACTTAGGGGCAACATGTGCTGACTCTACATCTGTTTTTAATAGTGTATGATCTGACAGTACTGTACGTATGAAAGTGTTTCACAGCCAGAGCTGTGGAGTGGGCCTTTTTGCAGGAGTGGGAGCGTCAAAAGGGACCGACTCGACCCCAAAATTTAATAAAAAATTTGGACAGGTATTTCGAAAGGGCAAAGAGCAAGAAAATTTGGGGTCCAGCCAGTGCACTGCTCCCCAATCTTCACCCACCATGGGGAGTGTAAAGTGAAATGGAGCAAGAAAACGCCGCCCCATGGCAAAAAATTTTCAAAAAAAATTTTCACCTGCTTTTAAAAAGAAGTAGAAGAGTCAACCATTCTCTAAACTGACTGTGCTGGCAATTTCTTTATCCCTGACTTTTGTTAAGATTTTTCCTCTGTGATCACCGTTTTCCCCCAACCCAATTAGTGTAAGATCCGTTCTCTAGCCTGGAAATAAGAGATCAATGGAGGTCTGTATCGGGAAACAAAGGAGGCAATACTATTTCCAGAACAAAATTCAGACTTCACAAATTCCCACTGTTTTTGCATATTTACTTTTTTTTTTTGTGTTCTAAAGCAATCCAAAAAAATATTTTTTTACACTACAAGAAAAAGGGTAACAATTTTTTAACTTGTGACTTTGGGGCCCATATCCTCCTCCACACAGTTTTGTACCTGAGGCACTTAAAATTTATATACATCATTTTACATACTATACTAAATTTTACTTCAAAAATTATATCCTTAGTTTCTGCAGATTTTTCCGAAACTGCATTGTTACTTTTTTGCTCCTAAAAATCAAAATTTAATTTTTATATTTTTTAGTATTTGGTAAAACCACCCTTTTGGGTTTCAATACTGCCTGAACCCTTTGGGGCTGATCAAAATTAAAACATGTCGATCAAAATCTGAACCAGGGTTTTCTACACTTCCCATGTTTGGGGCAACCGGGCTTGGGTACAAAAACAGCTTTTTCTTCAAACCCAGACACAAGCTTAAAAAAACAAAAATTTTACCCTTTTTCTTGTCGGTTCTGTACTACTTAAATAGCTTGATTTTTTTATCAAAAGTATAAATAGCCGATTTTCCAATTTTTCTAAAAAAGTTTTTACTTAAAGGATTTTCTCATTTTAGGCTTTCACCTGCTTCAAGTGCTGGACAAAGGTTTTTTTTAAACCCGGGTGTGCTTTTTGCTGCCTCTTTTTTCCCCCCCTCCCTCTTCCCCCCCCCCCTCACACACGAAAGCCTCCTCTGAACTTCAACAGCACAGGGGGGGGGGCAAGGGGTTTGCTGCCAGGGTATCCTTGGTTGCCCCGCCTAGGTCTGCTTCACTCTTGCTGATCTTCTCCACATCAAAACAGCAAGAGAGGGCTGATCTTGAGTGGGAAGTTCGTGAACTGTGATTGCATAGCAAACAGGGGAAGCAAGTGTTCCTAAAACCCCCGCCAGCATACAAATCTCCACATCTCCACAACAAACAGACCTTGTCGAACGACACAGGGCAGCTGTGAAGTGTTACATACCAGGATTGTCACTAATACACAAGCATAACGTTCACATGCCTCCCTGACTGTTTTTATTTTAAGTCAACTCCACAGACACTCATGATTAAGAAAAAACAGGGTCACGCTGTCACAATTTTGATCACCTCATCTCTGCTCCCCAACTGTGTAGGAAAAGAGAAGCAGCACACACAGGGTTAACCAGCAGCACAGACACAGAACCAAGCCCCCCCCCCCCCCCCCCACCCCAAAAAAGAACTTTTTGGGGGAGGGCTCGTCTCTGACCGATTCTGAAAGGGGAGAGTCACCGACTGACACCATGAGAAAAGACAACAGGGCTACTGCATAGAGATTTGAGAAACATGTATTTCTACTACCGGAAACTCAAAATCAAGGGCATTTGTAATGAACATAATTTCAAAGCTGCTTTTTTTAAAAAAACTTTTAAATTTAAAACCCAATCATGTAGCAGACAACCCCTTTTAAAAATGCACTAATATGAGGGAGTCGGGGGGTTTGCGAAATTTAGGATCGGGGTCGGGGGTTTTGGCTTGCCGACCCACACCCGCTCACAGCACTTAAAAAAAAAAGTGTTCTGTTTCTAGTCTCAGCCGTGCCACTTTGAAACTGGTATGGATTTGTACACGTTTTCTTCCAAACTTTGGCACATTTTATGACTTTGGCGCAACACGCCCCCGCATATTTGGCACATTCAAAAGTGTTGTGTCTGGCACAGATTGAGTCAAGTTTTAGCGTATGATAATTCATACATCTATAGAACTGGGCTATGACTGTTGGTTTGGCTCAATGCTCGCCAAAAAAATGGCGCAGCCTCGTTCATACATGTCGGCATTGGTGCCAAGCTTCCCCATGAAGAACTGATAAAATGAGGGACCTAATAACAAGTCAGCTGATTGTCAAGAGGTCTTTTTCAGAAGAAGCAGCGAACCCCTTTTAGTAGGACAGCATCATTTTATGAGGAATCTGCTGTAAAGGGGTGTTCCCATTTTGACATCGAAATATGCCACAGTGTAACTATTGTGGGGCCCACCTCTGAGAACTGCTCTATGTTGGAACAACCCCTGAAAACCTGCTCAGAACAGAGTAGGTAGTGCTATTGTTTTTTTATGGGGGTTTCGAGTACAACCAAGACGTTTCGGCGATTTGGGGTTCCCCTAAAGAAAGGAAAAA
>JAODAL010047164.1:0-30207 GCA_025379985.1 Phyllomedusa bahiana | reverse complement strand
TATTAGCCGCACCTCCTCACTTCGCTGATCGCCGCACCTTCGCACTTCGCTGATCGCCGCACCTCCTCACTCCGCTGATCCCCGCACCTCCTCACTCCACTGATCGCCGCACCTTCTCACTCCGGTGATTCCCGCACCTCCTCACTCAGCTGATCCCTGGACCTCCTCACTCCGCTGATCTCCGCACCTCTGCACTCCGCTGATCGTCGCACATCCTCACTCCACTGATCGCCGCAGCTCCTCATTTTTCCCTATGGGGCCGGCACCTCCCACTCCGATATCGCTGCACATCTCACCCCCGTTGCTCCCGCACCCTCACTCCGCTGATTGCGCTTTTTTTCACTCCGCGATTGCCGCCCCTCCCACCCGCTGTTCGCCGCACCTCCGCACTCCGCTGTTTTCCCCCCCTCAATCCCTGTTCCCCGCACCTCCTCACTCCGCTGCGCTGACTCTCAAACACCGCGTTCCCCCCGCACCTCCTCAACCCGCTTTTGCCCAAACCACCTCACCCCTTATTCCCGGGGCACCCCTAAAATCCCTGTTCTCCGCACCTCCTCACTACCTGATCGCTGCTTCCTCCTCACTCCTGTCCCCGGGACCTCCTGCTCCGCGACCCGCACCTCCTCAATCCACTTATGCCACCCCTCCCATCGCGATCCCGCCCCTTCTCACTACGCTTTTCGCCGCACCTCCTCACCCTTATTTCCACCTCCTCAGTGCTGTTTGCCGCACCTCCTCACTCCGCTGATCGCCGCACCTCCTCCATCCACTGTATGCCACCCCTCCTCACTCTGCTGATCACCGCACCTTCTCACTACGCTGTTCGCCGCACCTCCTCACTCCGTTGATCTTCTCACCTCCTCAGTGCTGTTTGCCGCACCCCTTACTCCGCTGATCGCCACACCTCCTCACTCCGCTGTTCTCCTCACTCCGCTGATTTCCGCTACTCCTCATTTGCTCTTCGCCGCACCTCCTCACTCCACTGATCGCCGCACCTCCAAACTCCGCTCATCCCTGGACTTCCTCATTCCATTGATCGCCACACCCCCCGCCTCTCTGACGCCACACCCCTCACCCCGATGGATCGCCGCCCCCTCACTCTGCTGATCGGCCCACCTCCTCATTCTGGTCTCCCCCCTCCCTCTCTGCTACCCCACACCTCCTCACTCCGCTGATCGCCGCACCTCCTCAATCCGCTATTCGCCGCACCTCCTCACTTCGCTGATCGCCACACCCCCCCGCACTTCGCTGACGCGCACCCCTCCCTCCGCTGTCCCCCCCACCTCCCGACTTTCCGTGATCGCCGCCCTTCTCACTCCGCTATTCCCCGTGGGGCGCCCCTTCTGGATCACCACAAAATAACTGTCTGTGTTAGGTTACAAAAATCATTATTAGATTGAAATTTTTAGTTTCTCTGCTAAAACATGCATAAGGGAATTTGTAGCCGAATCCCTTTACGGGTTTTCCTCCCCTTTAACTTCATCCGAGTTTAGGACACGGCCCCTAAAGGGGAAAAAAGGGAATTGTCCCAAAAAGGTGAAAAAATTTTTGGGTAAAGAAGAAGGAGATTGCCCATGTAGAGAGGGTGGGGCCCTTCCTACAGGGCAAGCTGAAAATCAGGGTATCAGTCCCTTGGCCACAGTGATTCCCAAAGGTCTGGGGCAAACTGAGAAAGTACTTGGTGTTCACAAGTAGCAGCGTTGAATTGCCCAGGAACTCAGCAGCTGTCAATATGATTCATGAGTTTCAATGGTTAGCATGAAGCCATGATTCGTATAGGACTCGCACTGCCTGTTCCTGGCAGGATCTACTGATCCCACATTTTTCTCTTGAAATCACAGAATCAAAGAGTCCTGTTACAGATGTAGTAAGACTACGAGCAGATGAGAGCTACACCACACTACAAGCATAGAAACTGAGAACTCGTCCATCACACATGTTTAGCGGCAGAAATCCGATTTTCCTGACTGTGTAAATCCCAATGTCTCAGACCTACAGTAAATTGCAATGTGGTTGTTAACCCTGCACTTGATGTGTTTTGCTTTTCTGCCACATACATCCTGCATCCATCTGCCCGGGAGACATCGCCTAGTAGGTGGTGAGGTGGTTAATCACAGGTACACTAATATACCACCATCTAACTCCCAGGGTATCTCCATTAGTGCTCAGGCCGTGAACTCTGGCCGACAACCCAAACTGGTGTCACGAACTTTCTCAATAAATCCCAACCTTGCAAGAGCTGCCGCCTGCACCTGGCTGGGCATTCCCAGCCCTGCGTAGACCCCGTGCAGCCACTACTGAGGCCGGCCAGGGTGGTATATGCTTTAATCCTGGCGTCATCGATCAGGATTACCGTTGGTGCCTGAAAGAATTTAAAGGTCACAGCGTTACAGAGGTGGTATCGTCATCCTATAGGGTTGAATGAGTGGGGAGGTATTTCTCCAGCCCAGCAGAGCCCCCCAGTGCCTCAGCCCCATTGTGCTGCATTCTTCTGTGAGGATCTATCCTTAATGTGAGAGCATTTGCAACTGTCTGGCTCCATACTGCCAGCTGAACAGTGCCTTATTTACCCGGTGCAACATGGCTTGCCACAGTAAACTCAGGTAGATCTCAAACACTCTAAGTGACTTCAAAGAGAAGAATGAGCAGCCTGTTTGTGAATTTATACCCTAAGTCAAGAGGAGCAGAAGTCACCATACTGATCGAGACAACTTGGTGATGCGGCCAAGGGAATGAAACCTTGGCAGGCCACTAGATAAAAAGGCTGATAAAGGATCATCTTCACAAATCTGCAGAGGTACTTTTGACACCCGTTACCACTTCAGAAATAAAAATGCGATTTTCAGTTGCAGGCAGACGACCACAAGGACACTGATAGAGACTATAGCCCTTAATTTTGCAGATTATGTAAAGCAAGTTAGACCCATGTACCGTTTAGCAAGATGAAAACAAAAAAGCTAAAAGAACATTTTATTGAGGCCTCTTGTGTCTCGTCCATAAGGCCCAGCTGCGGCATGTTGTCCCTGCAGAACCCTGATTTGTACTTTGCTCATTCTCAAATACAGATCAAATCCGTGTAATGATAGAACCCACTGAAGTCTGCAATGAGTCTCAGTTAACACCTTGCAAAAGTTCATGCACCTCCAGAAGGCTGTGTCCCTCATCCCAAGTGCCTGTACTTACAGTACTGCCCATCTCAAGCTGATAGACCCTTTCTGGCCGACTATACGCTACAAGTACAGATAGAACTGACCGAAGTGTGGCTGCTAAGAAAGACTGTCATCATAATCCAGACATGTCCCCCTGTAGAGGGGATCCAATTTAACTCCAGCTCAGAGATCTTCCATGGCGACAGCGGAGACGACTGACTGAGCACAGTGTAGGAGATCTACTGATCAGTTTTGACTCCGTTCAGTGACGACCATCTGTAACGATGTGACAGGGCTGGTCATGTTTGAGAAGACAGATGTGTCTGTTTAATGCGGCAACCCCTGGAGGGCAGATGACAAACCCCCCGCAAGGATATGGAAAATCTGGTCTACAAACTGGAGTAGCAAGTATAGTTCCTGAGATGTCCAATGAGTTCCAGTTGGTTATTAGATGAGGTATCCCCTTCACCGTCTACTCCTGACACTGGTACGCAGGTAAACTACAATGCCCCACCACATTGTACCAGGATACTGGGCTGATGCATAGATATTCCACCAACGCCCTGATGTGAGACTTTGTCTCATTCTGATGGTCATGTAAATGTCACGTTTGGTACAGGATGGGATACAAAGGTGTTTACCATATAAGGAGTTGGAAGGTGTGGAGCCACATTAAATCTCAAGGTCGTGGTGGTAGTAGAATGTAGAGTAGAGTGTGTAACTCTATAATAACCCTGGTGCACTAAGTGTTATGGGAAAATTGCCGAGGGGTAGAGGTCATTGCCATTTTATGCAAGACATTATCCGAAGTCAGTCTCACGTTCAAAGAAAAACATGGCCTCAAAAAGTAATCAAGTCCTCTATCAGCTGTCAGCAGGTAGAGCTAGCAGTAGGGAGAGATTGGTAGTATAAGAGAGAGTTGAGCGTTCCCAACTCCATTATGCTTCCCCCCAGAAGTGAGAAAATCATCTGGTGCCGTGCAGCTATAGGCATCAGGGGCCAGGATTAACCAGGCTCTGCTGGAACCGCGTTTTACTCTAGATAGCATACCTACTTTGATGACGGCTAGTGGGATCTCTGGAGAATATGTCAAAAAGTACAGGGTCCGCGTTGCAGCATCTTTGAATTGAGGAGTGTAGAGTAGGAAGCCTTTGGCCTTCGTCTTAAAGCTAAAACGTCTAAATAGCCATCTACTGAGATAAGAAAGAAAAGAACTAAGAAAATAAAAAAAAAAAGAAACAATGAGACGAAGAAAAACTAAAAGATGAGAAAAGAGAGTATAAGAAGAAAAAAATGAAAAAAGAGGTATCTGTAAGAAATAAAAAAAAAAGGGTCGAATCGTGAAAGAATAATAAAAAGAAAAAGGGCAAAAGGGGATAAAAAAGAGATAAAAATATAAATCAAAAAAAAGGAAATAGCAAAATAAGAATAAAAAAGGGAAGAAGAATAGTGAAATAAGGAGGAAATAAATTAAAAAATAAGCGTTAAAAAGAAATATGGTAGAGGGAAACTAAAAAAAAAAAATAAAAGAAGATAGAAATATGAAAAAGAAATAAAAAGGACATAAAGATAAATAAAATAAAAAAAAAAAAGTAAGAATAAAAAAAGAAAAATAAAAATAGAAAGAGAAAAAAAAGGAACAAAAAAAATAAAAATATTAATCAAATAAAAAATTAAAAAAAAAATAAATTAGAAAAGAAAAAAAACAGAAAGAAAACATCATGAATAAAGAAAAAAGTCAGTAGAAATAAAATATAAGAAAAAGGGAACAAAAAAAACCAAAAATACTACAAACAAAAAAAATAGAAAAATAAGACCCCCCCGCCCCACCTACGCGCCTCAAACGCCCGCCCACGCCTACCCCACCCAACCTCCCTCCCCTTACCAGCGCCCTGCCCCGCCACATCACTCCCCAAGCTAGACCACACTTCACACACTCCCACCTAGAGACGTATTGCCCCCGCAACCCTCCCCACTACCCATGTACCACCATCGCCAGTCCCTTATCCCACCCGCCAACTTTGCGTGACTGCGCCCCAACCAATTTTCCATCTAGTGTTGCACAACACCTCCTCAAACACATACATTCAAAACCCCATAATGGTCTTCCCCCGAACACGATCCTCCAAATTATGAGCCAAGCCCCCACGACCCCCCAAGAACCCCCCACAAGCCATCGTCCTACATCAAGGAAGTACAATCAATATCATCCCTACCCACCATCACATACAGCAGAACAAGCAAGACATTGGCATACCCTTCCTATGAACCACCCTAAAACCTCCCCCGCAGCATTCTCAGAACAGTATAATAATATTCTCAAACCAAGTCTCATGAGCCGACATGTGCACAGATCAGTGTCAACGTCCTCAAGCGAGTAAGGAATCAACGCCCCAGCATCTAGTACACCCAACCAACGAATAGCGTCCTTCAAGCAAGAGCACATGTGGTTATTAGCTTGGTGGGTGGTGACCGAGTTAGATTATTAAACAATACTTTGGCCTCTTCCAAAATTCACCATCACTCAGACAACCATCCCTATGACGCAACTTTGAGATACGCCAGTCTTGGCGCCTTGAAGGCAAAGGTGGATAGGACTCGCTATCTCCAACTATGAGATTCATTATTAAAAACCGACTTGTAGAAAAAATGCAAATGCAGACGCTTTAGTCCCGCTGCCCAAACCCTCCAGATTCAGAGAAAGATCCAGCTGACCTTGAAGTGAGTAATTGAGAAGCATGCATATTACAAGCAAGAGAGTGTCTCTCAGAGGAGGGGTGTATGTGGCGGACTGGGGTGTGGGGTTGGAAGGAGTTTTTTGTTCATCCCCCGAGAAGTTTCTCTTGAATCCCACTACCCACACATGGGTTGGGCAGAGCCACTGAGCATGACCCAGCTAATTATGCCTTATCAAAAAACTCCTTGTGCATTGAATAAATTCAACCTAGACTCCTGATGCACCTGCATGATGGCTCACAGTTTGTAAGAGAGAAAAAAAGCTTTTCATTTTTGAAGACAAATTGTCCAGAAGTAGGCCATTACCCACATATTCATGAGCTAGGTATGGCAGATTGTAGTTCTAAGAAAAGATGTGCTCATGAGTTCAAGAAGCCTATCACAATCAAGCGAGACCACTTTGGTAGGAAGAAGCTCTAGAAGTATGTCATCTTCTTTTACCGCTTCTTCTGGACGTGTAGAGACGTCTATTGACAGTGTGTAGAGAATGCGGCCCATGCAACCTCACAAGGAATGAATCAAGCAGTCAAAGGCCCCCTTTACAGCCATAGGGTGACGAAGCAACCTTTAGAAATAGCGAGTGAGGCCCTAGACCATGTTTAACTCACACACGACCGATCAGGATACACTACGCTCTGACCATTCGTAGACCATTCTACTCCCGATTCTTGTGGATGTGCCAGTGAAAGACCAAACTGCAAGAACGGCTGCAAGGCTATTTTCAAGAATATTTTTGTATACCCCATGGATACCCAGATCAAGTTCTGACAGACAGAGGTCCATCCTTTGGAGCCGAAGTCTTCCCAGATGTTTGCTCTTTATACGGAATGTAAGAAGATCAGAAGCAACTCCGTACCACCCGGCAAGGCAACGGTCTTTGTGAGAAAATGAACCATCATGTTATCACCTAATGCAGACCTTGCCGTTATGTGAAGAAAGAGCCAAGTGGTGCCAGAGAAATTAGCCTTGATCGGATTGAAATTCATAATCATATTCGACCAGCTCAACAGGTACGCTCCAGCTTACTGATGCGTGCACGACCAGGGTAAACTTCCCATTGACCGTGAAATTGGGAGTTCCTAACTCCTGATACATAATTCCAGCCGCTAGACACAGTATGGAGACACCGAGGCACATACAACATATCCATAAGTTACAGCAATGTCTGTGGTGAACAAAGCCTTGCTCAAGGTCTCTAGATAAAACAAGAAAAAGTACATAATCGGCAAGCTGTACATCCCCCTTAACCCCAGTGAACAGATGTTAAAGAAAAAGAGAAGGAGCACACAACGTGGATGACGCAATGTAGCTCAACCTTATACCATCCTACATCTACACCACAATAACAACAAAGTATGAACCATCTCCAAAGACAGGGGAAAGTACATATACAACCTGTGTCAAGAGACAAATCTGAAAAGTAAGTCCCCGCCCATCAGCGTGAAAAGTTTAGAAATCAGTGAACAAGTTCCTCAGCAAATGGACATAGGATGACACAAGAGTTCAGAACAGTCCTAGGGTCGTTCCACCCATTCTTGCTGCAGAGATGAAAAATGCAGTATAGTTGTCCAGTGAAGCAATTTCCCACAAACAGTCCCCCACAAGTAACACCAACCCCTTCTGAAAGAGAGAGCAGCTAACACCAGCTCCTGACAACTTTGCTGCCAAAGCCAGGAAAAACTCCTCATCAAGAGGTTGTAACCTGCTGTACCCTGGGTGGTTTAAGGAGAGGTAGACAATGCCTAAGTCTCCCCATTTGCGCAGATCAACAGTGCTGTAGTACACAGGACAGAACCTTCTCGTTATAAGCGATGATTAAAGAAATGTTTGTGTTCATGTTATGAAACTATGCCTTATTTCCAAACATAACTGTGGTAAAAAAGAAAAATAATGTGTGCTCACAAGGACTAATGTGAGATTTTTCAAGCAACCATTACGCGTCTTCATCTACAAGGACTTTTTCAAGGGACTTACAAACTGTAAAGCAAACCCAGTTTCACCGTTCAGTTGCCCACCCTATGGATACAAATATGGACGGCCGTTTGTAAAGGAGCCATCCAAACAGACATTCAGTGAATTTGATTACAAGATCTTTGTGCCCCGCAGCACTTGAGCACTCGGGGAGGGGGAAAAAAAAAACACAAACCCCCCCCGATCAGGAGTGGAGGAGTGTTTTGGGCTGTAATCTACGACTGTTTATTAAGACTGGTTTATGTGTTCAGGTCAATGTTATTTGTCTTGCTATGTACAGGCTCCCAGCCCAGATAACTTGAGATGTGTTTATTCTGCAGTAGGGGGAATGTTGGCATCCCCATGGTCGGATCACCACAAAATTACTGTCTGGTGTAGATTCTAAATATGCATTATTAGATGTAATGAAAGTTGGCGTTTATCTGCTGAATGCACTGGCATACAGAACATTGTACCCAATCCTTACTGGGGATTTCTGCACTTACTTTCATCCAAGTTTAGGACACGGCCCCTAGTCAGAGGAAGAAGTGTGCCCAGAAGAGTGCAGTTTGTGGGAAAAGAAGGAGATTGCCTCATTAGAGAGGGTGTGTGCCTTCCTACAGGAACAAGCAGATAGAAAACAGGTATCAGTCCCTTGCCACAGTGACCTTCAGAGGCGTTTGACAAACTGATAAACTACTTGGGTGTTCACAAGTTAGCAGAGTGAATTGCCCAAGGAACTCATGCAGCTTCATAGAGTCATGTGAGTTCAAGTTCCAGAAGCCAGGATTCTATAGGACCTCGCACTGGCCTGTTCCTGGAAGGGATCACTGTTCCAGCATTTTTCTCTTGGAAATCACAGAATCGAAGAGTCCTGTTATCAGATGTGTAACTAGCAGCAGGTGAGCTACACCACACTACAGCAGAGAAACTGAACTCTCATCGCACATGTTAGGCAGAAATCCTATTTCCTGGACTGTGTAAATCCTCCATGTCTGCAGAGCTTCAGTAAATTGCAAGTATTGTTAACCCTGGCTTGATGTGTTTGTTTTCTGCCACATCATCCTGCACCATCTGCCCTGGGAGTCAGCCCCTAGTTGGGGAGGGGTTAATCATCACATAATCTCCAAAAAAATTGGGAATCTCGCAAGAGAACTAAGAGTGACTTTTGATCACTATATTTACTATTTTGCCATAGGCAAACTTAAACTCTATCAGTTCTCTATCTATTAAACACTAAACCGTAACTTTTATTATATCTAACTCTTAACCTCTATACACACTATTTAAAAACCTGATCTCTATCCTCATCATTTAACCTTGCTTCTGAAAGAGGGAATAACTCCTTTCTATCATCAAGTCTGGTGGAACCCCACCTATTAACAGGAGAGCCTTATATCTATAGCAAAGTACTAGCTTCAGTAAGGGATCCAAGCCAACTACTTGGGCAGTCGTCCCTAATCTCATAGACACAGAACAAATAAGGCCCCCCTTGTGACACCGTCTGCAGCAGGTGACACTTGTAGACAGAGGTGAGAGATCACAATTTAAAACGTCATGCCTGACCTCGCCGACATGTTTCGCCAGCTAACCTGGCTTTATCAAGGCTAGAGGTCCGATCGGACCTCTAAGCCTTGATAAAGCCAGGTTAGACTGGCGAAACATGTCGGCGAGGTCAGCATGACGTTTTAAATTGTGATCTCTCACCTCTGTCTACAAGTGTCACCTGCTGCAGACGGTGTCACAAGGGGGCCTTATTTGTTCTGTGTCTATGAGATTAGGGACGACTGCCCAAGTAGTTGGCTTGGGATCCCTTACTGAAGCTAGTACTTTGCTATAGATATAAGGCTCTCCTGTTAATAGGTG
Source organism: Phyllomedusa bahiana (assembly GCA_025379985.1). Classification (NCBI taxonomy): domain Eukaryota; kingdom Metazoa; phylum Chordata; class Amphibia; order Anura; family Hylidae; genus Phyllomedusa; species Phyllomedusa bahiana. The sequence continues at coordinate 20,506 of JAODAL010047164.1, read as the reverse complement.
GGGTTCCACCAGACTTGATGATAGAAAGGGAGTTATTCCCTCTTTCAGAAGCAAGGGTTAAATGATGAGGATAGAGATCAGGTTTTTAAATAGTGTGTATAGAGGTTAAGAGTTAGATATAATAAAAGTTACGTTTTAGTGTTTAATAGATAGAGAACTGATAGAGTTTAAGTTTGCCTATGGCAAAATAGTAAATATAGGGGTTAATCATCAGGCACTAATTACCACCATCTATCTCCCAGGGATCTCCATTAGTGCCAGGCCGAACTCTGGCCGACAAGCAAAACTGGCGTCACAAACTTTCTCAATAAATCCAACATTGCAGAGCAGCCACCGCACCTGGCTGGGCCTGCCCAGACCTCGGACCCCCGAGCACTACTACTGAGGCCGGCCGGGGCGGTACACCCGCACCTCCTCACTCAGCTGATCCATGGACCTCCTCACTCCGCTGATCTCCGCACCTCTGCACTCCGCTGATCGTCGCACATCCTCACTCCACTGATCGCCGCACCTCCTCACTTCGCTGCTCGACGCACCTTCTCACTCCGCTGTTCGCCGCACCTCCTCACTCCGCTGGCCGCCGCACCTCCGCACTCCGCTGGCCGCCGCACCTCCTCACTCCGCTGTGCACCGCACCTCCTCACTCCGCTGATCGCCGCAGCTCCTCACTCCGCTGATCGCCGCACCTCCGCACTCCGATGATCGCTGCACATCTGCACTCCGTTGCTCGCCGCACCTCTGCACTCCGCTGATCGTCGCATTTCTTCACTCCGCAGATTGCCGCACCTCCTCACTCCGCTGTTCGCCGCACCTCCGCACTCTGCTGATCGCCGCACCTCCGCACTCTGCTGATCGCCGCACCTCCGCACTCTGCTGATCGCCGCACCTCCTCAATCCGCTGTTCGCCGCACCTCCTCAATCCACTGATCGCCGCACCTCCTCAATCCGCTGATCGCCGCACCTCCTCACTCCGCTGATTGCCGAACTTCCTCACTCCGCTGATCGCCAGACCTCCTCAACCCGCTGTTGGCTGTACATCCTCACACCGCTGATCGCCGCACCTCCTCGATAAGCTGTTCACTGCACCTCCTCACTGCGCTGATCGCCGCTCCTCTTCACTCCGCTGTTCGCCGCACCTCCTTACTCTGCTGATCGCCGCACCTCCTCAACCCGCTGTTGGCCGCATCTTCTCACTCCGCTGATCGCCACACCTCTGCACTCCGCTGATCGCTGCACCACCTCACTCCACTGATCGCCGCACCTCCTCACTCCGCTGTTCGTCGAACCTCCGCACTCCGCTGTTCGCCGCACCTCCTCACTCCGCTGATCGCCGCACCTCCGCACTCCGCTGATCGCCGCACCTCCTCACTCCACTGATCGCCGCACCTCCTCACTCCGCTGTTCGCCGCACCTCCTCACTCCGCTGTTCGCCGCACCTCCTCACTCCGCTGTTCGCCGCACCTCCTCACTCCGCTGTTCGCCACACCTCCTCACTCCACTGATCGCCGCACATCTGCACTCCGCTGCTCGCCACATTTCCTCACTCCGCTGATCTCATCAACTGCTCACTCTTCTGTTCGCCGCACCTCTGCACTCCACTTTTCGCCGCACCTCCTCACTCCGCTGATCGCCGCACCTCCTCAACCCGCTGTTGGCCGCACCTCCTCACTCCGCTGATCGCCGCACCTCCTCAATCCGCTGTTCCCTGCACCTCCTCAATCCGCTGTTCGCTGCACCTCCTCACTCCGCTGTTCGCCGCACCTCCTCACTCCGCTGTTCGCCGCACCTCCTCACTCCGCTGTTCGCCACACCTCCGCACTTCGCTGATTGCCGCACCTCCTCATTCTGCTGTTCGCCACACCTCCGCACTTCGCTGATTGCCGCACCTCCTCACTCAGCTGATCCCTGGACCTCCTCACACCGCTGATCGCGGCACCTCTGCACTCCGCTGATCGTCGCACATCCTCACTCCGCTGTTCGCCGCAACTTCACACTCCACTGTTCGCCACACCTCCGCACGTCGCTGATTGCCGCACCTCCTCATTCCGCTGATCGCCACACCTCTGCACTCCGCTGATCGCTGCACCACCTCACTCCACTGATTGCCGCACCTCCTCACTCCGCTGTTCGTCGCACCTCCTCACTCCGCTGTTCGCCGCACCTCCTCACTCTGCTGATCGCCGCACCTCCGCACTCTGCTGTTTGCCACACCTACTCAATCCACTGATCGCCGCACCTCCTCACTCCGCTGATCGCCGCACCTCCTCACTCTGCTGTTCGCCGCACCTCCTCACTCTGCTGTTCGCCGCACCTCCTCACTCCGCTGATCGCCGCACCTCCTCACTCCGCTGTTCGCCGCACCTCCTCACTCCACTGATCGCCGCACATCTGTACTCTGCTGATCGCCGCATTTCCTCACTCCGCTGATCGCCGCACCTCCTCACTCCGCTGTTCGCCGCACCTCCTCACTCCGCTGATCGCCGCACCTCCTCAACCCGCTGTTGGCCAAACCTCCTCACTCCACTGATTGCCGCACCTCCTCAATCCGCTGTTTGCCGCACCTCCTCACTCCGCTAATCCCGCACCTCCTCAATCCGCTGTTCTCCGCACCTCCTCACTCCGCTGTTCGCCGCACCTCCTCACTCCGCTGTTCGCCGCACCTCCTCACTCCGCTGTTCGCCGCACCTCCTCACTCCGCTGTTCGCCGCACCTCCTCACTCCGCTGTTCGCCGCACCTCCTCACTCCGCTGTTCGCCACACCTCCGCACTTCGCTGATTGCCACACCTCATCACTCTGCTGTTCGCCACCCAGCCGCACTTCGCTGATTGCCGCACCTCCTCACTCAGCTGATCCCTGGACCTCCTCACTCCGCTGATCGCGGCACCTCTGCACTCCGCTGATCGTCGCACATCCTCACTCCACTGATCGCCGCACCTCCTCACTCCTTTGATCTTCTCACCTCCTTAGCGCTGCTCGCCGCACCTCCTCATTCCGCTGATTGCCGCACCTCCTCATTCCACTGTTTGCCACACCTCCTTACTCCGCTGATCGCCGCACCTCCTCTTTCCACTGATCGCCGCACCTTCGCACATCGCTGATCGCCGCAACTCTTGACTCCGCTGATCGCCACACCTCCGCACTTCGCTGATCGCCACACCTCCGCACTTCGCTGAATGCCGCAACTCTTCACTCCACTGATCGCCGCACCTCCTCACTCCACTGATCGCCGCACCTCCTTGCCGCAACTCCTCACTCTGCTGATCACCGCACCTTCTCACTCTGCTGTTCGCCGCACCTCCTCACTCCACTGATCGCCGCACATCTGCACTCCGCTGATCGCCGCATTTCCTCACTCCGCTGTTCGCCGCACCTCCTCACTCCGCTGTTCGCCGCACCTCCTCACTCCGCTGTTCGCCGCACCTCCTCAATCCGCTGTTTGCCGCACCTCCTCACTCCGCTGATCGCCGTACCTCCTCAATCCGCTGTTCGCCGCACCTCCTCAATCCGCTGTTCGCCGCACCTCCTCACTCCGCTGTTCGCCGCACCTCCTCACTCCGCTGTTCGCCGCACCTCCTCACTCCGCTGATTGCCGCACCTCCTCATTCTGCTGTTCGCCACACCTCCGCACTTCGCTGATTGCCGCACCTCCTCACTCCGCTGATCGCCGCACCTCCTCACTCTGCTGATCGCCGCACCTTCTCACTATGCTGTTCGCCGCACCTCCTCACTCCGTTGATCTTCTCACCTCCTCAGCGCTGTTCGCCGCACCTCCTCACTCCGCTGATTGCCGCACCTCCTCATTCCGCTGTTTGCCGCACCTCCTTACTCCGCTGATCGCCGCACCTCCTCACTTCACTGTTCGCCGCACCTCCGCACCTCGCTGATCGCCGCACCTCCTCACTCCGCTGAACGCCGCACCTCCTCACTCAGCTGATCCCTGGACCTCCTCACTCCGCTGATCGCGGCACCTCTGCACTCCGCTGATCGTCGCACATCCTCACTCCACTGATCGCCGCACCTCCTCACTCCGTTGATCTTCTCACCTCCTCAGCGCTATTCGGCGCACCTCCTCACTCCACTGATTGTCGCACCTCCTCACTCCGCTGTTTGCCACACCTCCTCACTCCGCTGTTTGCCACACCTCCTCACTCCGCTGTTTGCCACACCTCCTCACTTCGCTGATCGCCGCACCTCCTCACTCCGCTGATCGCCACACCTCCGCACTTCGCTGAACGCCGCAACTCTTCACTCCGCTGATCAGCGGATTGAGGAGGTGCGGCGAACAGCGGATTGAGGAGGTACGGCGATCAGCGGAGTGAGGAGGTGCGGCAAACAGCGGATTGAGGACGTGCGGCGATCAGCGGAGCCGACATAGACACACCCCCCCCCCCCCCCAACACCCCCCGCCCTGCCCACCCCCCTCGGCAACAGCGGGTTAAGGAGGTGCGATGATCAGCGGAGTCAGGAAGTGCGGCCAACAGCGGGTTGAGGAGGAGCGACGATCAGCGGGGTGATGAGGTGAGCCGAACAGCGGGGTGAGGAGGTGTGGCGAACAGGGGACTGCGGAGGTGTGGTGAACAGCGGAGGTGCAGCGATCAGCGAAGGTGCGGCGATCAGTGGAGTGAGGAGGTGCGGCGATCAGAGGAGTGAGGAGGTGCGGCGATCAGCGTAGTGAGGAGGTACAGCGAACAGCGAATTGAGGACGTACGGCGATCAGCGGAGTCAGGAGGTGCGACCAACAGCGGGTTGAGGAGGTGTGGCGAACACGGAGGTGCGGCAAACAGCGGATTGAGGACGTGCCGCGATCAGCGGAGTAAGGAGGTGCGGACAACAGCGGTTTGAGGAGGTATTACGATAAACGGACTGAGGAGGTAAGGCGACCAGCGGAGTGAGGAGGTCAAGCGATACAACACGGATTGAGGTGTGTTCTGGGGATAAATTGGAAGTTGAGGAGGTGAGGCGAACAGCGGTTTGAGGAGGTGCGGCGAACAGCGGAGTGAAGAGGTGCGGCGAACAGCGCAGTGAGGAGGTGCGGCGGAGTGAGGAGGTGCGTGGAACAGCGGAGTGAGGAGGTGCAGGGATCAGCGGAGTGAGGTCGGTGCGCGCTCCATCAGGGTCTGAGGAGGTGCGGCGATCAGCGAAATGCGGAACTGCGGCAATCAGCGGAGTGCGGAGGTGTGGCGAACAGCAGAGTGCGGAGGTTCGGCCATCAGCGGAGTGCAGAGGTGCGGCGATCAGCGAATGAGGATGATGCAGCGAACCCCCCCCCCCCCCCCCTTACAGCGGGAAGATTGAGGAGGTGCGGCGAATAGCAGTTTGAGGCAGGTCGGCGATCAGTGGAGTGTGGAGCTGCGGCTAAAAGCGGATTGAGGAACATCGGCGATCAGGCGGAACGTCAGGGAGGGTGCGGCCAACATCGGGTTGAGCAGGTGCGGAGATCAGCGGATAGGGTCAGGAGGTCAGCGGCCAACCAGCGGGTTGTGGAGGTGAGAGGTTGAACAGCGGATTGAGGAGGTACTGTGATCAGTGGAGTGAGGAGCTGCGGCAAACAACAGATTGAGGACGTATGGCGATCTGCGGAGTCAGGAGGTGCGGCCAACAGCGGGTTGAGGAGGTGCGACGATCAGCGGAGTCAGGAGGCGAGGTCAACAGCGTGTTCAGGAGGTGCGACGATAAGCGGAGTGAGGAGTTGCGGCGAACAGACGGATGAGGAGTGCGTGCGAACAGCGGTGTGAAGGTCAGTGAGGTGGTTGCGAGCGATCCAATCAGATTGAGGAGGGTCGACGCGAACAGCGGTGAGGGGGGGGTGGAGGTCCAGGGATCAGCTGAGTTGTTGGAGGTGGGGAATCAGCGGTGTGAGGTAGGCTGCGGCGTTCAGCGGATTGGTAGGTTGCTGCGAACAGCGGAGTGAGGAAGAAGCAGCTATAATCGAAGTCGGTGGATGGCGGCGATCAGAGGGGGGGGTGGGCGGGGAATCGGTGGTGTGGCAATCAGCGGAGTGTGTAGGTGCGGCCAACAGCGGGATGAGGAGGTGCGGCGATAAACAGACTGAGGAGGTGCGGCAATCAGTGGAGTGAGGAGGTCCTGCCAACAGCGGGATGAGGAGGTGCGGCTATCAGCGGAGTGAGGAAGTACGGCGAACAGCGGGAGTGAGAGGTGGATGCGTGTGCGAAATAAGCTGAGTGTGGAGGTTGGTTGCGGCGCGATCATGGTGTGAGGTGGTGCGGCATTCAGCCGAAGTGAGGAGGTGCGACCAACAGCGGTTCGAGGAAGTGCGGCGATCAGCGGAATGCAGAGGTGTGGTGAACAGTGGAGGTGCGGTTATCAGCGGAGTGAGGAGGTACAGCAAACAGCGGATTGAGAAGGTGCGTCGATCAGCGGAGTGAGGAGGTGCGGCGAACATCGGAGTGAGGAGGTGCGGCGATCATGGCATGAGGACGGTGCAGCAAAAGCGATTGAGGACGTTGCCGGCGATCAGCGGAAGTCAGGAGGTTGCGGCCAACTGAGGTTGGGAGGGGTGCGACGATCAGTGAACGTGAGGAGGTGCGCGCGAACAGCGGAGGTGTGAGGAGGTGCGGCGAATCAGCGGATTTGAAGAGCGTGCGAGCCGAACAGCGAGGTATAGCAGTTGCAGCGTCTGTGGAGTGACAATCGTGCGTATATCAAGCGAGAGGTGCGGATGTAGCGGGCGTTCAGCGAACCGTACCCTAGTGAGGAGGTCCCGCGATCAGCTGAGTGAGGAGGTGCGGGAATCAGCTGAGTGAGAAGGTGCGGCAATCAGAGAAGTGAGGAGTTGCGGCGATCAGTGGAGTGAAGAGTTGCGGCGATCAGCAAAGTGTGGAGGTGTGGCGATCAACGGAATGCGGAGGCTGTGGCGGAGATCAGCGAGTCGTAGCGGAGATTGTATGGCGTTCACGAGAGTGAGGAGTTGCGGCGATCAGCGAAGAGCAGAGGTGTGGCAAACAGCGGAATGAGGAGGTGCGGCAATCAGCGGAATGAGGAGGTGCGGAGAACAGCTCTGAGGAGGTGAGAAGATCAACGGAGTGAGGAGGTGCGGAGATCAGTGGAGTGAGGAGGTGCAGCGATCAGCGGAGTACGGAGCTGCGACAATCAGCGGAGTGCAGAGGTTCCTAGATCAGCGGAGTGAGGAGGTCCAGGGATCGGCAGAGTGCGGAGGTGCGGCAATCAGCAAAGTGCGGAAGGGTGGCGAACAGCAGAGTGATAAGGTGTGGCAATCAGCGAAGTGCGGAGGTGTGTCGAATAGCGGAGTGAGGAGGTGCGGCCAACAGCGGATTGAGGAGGTGCGGCAAACAGCGGAGTGAGGAGGTGCGGCGAACAGCGGAGTGAAGAGGTGCGACGAACAGCGGAGTGAGGAGGTGCGAAGAACAGCGGATTGAGGAGATGCGGGGATTAGCAGAATGAGGAGGTGCGGCAAACAGCGGATTGAGGAGGTCCAGGGATCAGCTGAGTGAGGAGGTGCGGCGAACAGTGGAGTGAAGAGGTGCGGTGATCAGCGAAGTGCGGAGGTGCGGCGAACAGCAGAGCGAGGAAGTCTGCCGACCAGCGGAGTGCGGAGGTGCGGCGATCAGTGGAGTGAGGAGGTGTGGCGATCAGCGGATTGAGGAGGTGTGGCGAACAGCGGAGTGAGGAGGTGCAGCGATCAGCGGAGTGAGGAATGCGACCGTGCGATCAGCGGAGTGCGGAGGTGTGGCGATCAGTGGAGTGAGGTGGTGCAGCGATCAGCAGAGTGCGGAGGTTCGGCGATCAGCGGAGTGCGGAGGTTCGACGAGGAGCGGAGTAAGGAGATGCGGAGATCAGTGTAGTGAGATGGTGCAGCGATCAGCGGAGTGCAGAGGTGTGGCGATCAGCGGAGTGAGAAGATGCGGCCAACAGCGGGTTGAGGAGGCGCGGCGATCAGCAGAGTAAGGATGTGCGGCCAACAGCGGAGTGAGGAGGTGCGGCGATCAGCGGAGTGAGGAGGTGCGGCCAACAGTAGGTTGAGAAAGTACGGGAATCAGCGGAGTGAGGTGGTGCGGCGACCAGCGGAGTGAGGAGGTGCGGCGATCAGTGGAGTGAGGAGGTGCGGCGATCAGAGGAATGAGGAGGTGCGGCGATCAGTGGAGTGAGGAGGTGCGGCGAACAGCAGAGTGAGGAAGTGTGTCGATCAGCGGAATGAGGAGGTGCGGCGATCAGCGGATTGAAGAGGTGCAGCGAATAGCGGAGTGAGGAGGTGCGGCGATCAGCGGATTGAGTAGGTGTGGCGATCAGTGGAGGTAGTGATGTGCGACGATCAGCGGACGTGAGGAGGCGAGCGGCGCTTCAGCGGTGTGAGGAGGTTCAGGGATCTGCTGAGTGAGGAGGTGCGGGGAAAGGGAATCAGCTGAAGTGGAAGGTGCGGCGATCAGTGGATGTGAGGAGTTGCAGCGATCAGGAAGAGAGATGGTCGGGTGTGGCAATACAGCGGAATGAGGAGGGGCGCAATCAGCGGAATGAGGATGGTGCAGCGAATCATGCTGAGGAGGTGAGAGTTCAACGGACTGGCGCTAGTGAGGAGGTGCGGAGATCAGTGGAGTGAGAAGGTGCGGCGATCAGCGGAGTAAGGAGGTGTGCAAAACAGGCGGACAATGTGGAGGAGTGCGGCAATCAGCTGTTGAGGGTGGTGCGGCGAACAGCGCTGAGGAGGTGAGAAGATCAACGGAGTAAGGAGGTGCGGAGTTCAGTGGAGTGAGAAGGTGCGGCCATCAGCGGAGTAAGGAGGTGTGGCAAACAGCGGAATGAGGAGGTGCGGCAAATCAGCGGAATGAGGAGATGCGGCGAAACAGCGTCTGTGGAATGAGTGAGAAGATTTCAACGGAGTGAGGAGGTGCGGCGATCAGTGGAGTGAGGGTGTGCTGACGATCAGGGAGTGCAGAGGTTCCGGCGTTCACGCGGTTGTGAGGAGGTACAGGGTGATCGGGAGAGAGCGTGCGGAGTGAGGCAATCAGCGACAGTTGCGGAAGGGTGGCGAACAGCAGAGTGATGAGGTGTGGCAATCAGCGAAGTGCGTAGGTGTGGCGAACAGCGGATTAGTTAGTTGAGGAGGTTGCGTGCGAAACAAGCGAAGTGAAGAGGTGCGGTGCGAAACAGCGGCAAACAGCAGAGTGAGGAAGGTGCGCCGGAGGAGAAAAGCGAGATTGTGGAGATGAGGGGGATTAGCTGACATGGAGTGGTGCAGCAAACAGCAGATTGAGGAGGTGCAGGGATCAGCTGAGTGAGGAGGTGCAGCGAACAGTGGAGTGAAGAGGTGTGGTGATCAGCGAATGTGCGGAAAGGTGCGAGCGAACAGCCAGAGCAGTGAAATTCTGTCGAAACGCGGAATGCGGCGATATGCGGATTGAGAGGTGCGGGCGAACAGCAGAGTGAGGGAGGTGCAGCAATCAGCGGAAAGTGAGGAAATGCGTGCGATCAGCGGAGGGTTGCGGAGGTGTGGCGATCTGCGGGAGTGGAGGAGCTGGGGCAAAACAGCGGGGGATGTGCGGAGGTTCGAATCGAAGAGCGGATATGAGTGAGGAGTGCGGCGTTCAGTGAAGTGAGATGGTTTGCAGGATCAGTGGAAGTTAGGAGGTGCGTCGATTCAGCGATTGAGGAGGTGCGGGCGAACGCGGAGGGAGGATATGCGTCGATCATGCGGAGTGAGGAAATTGCGGCGATCAGCGGAGTGAGGTGACTGGAGGTGTGGCGAATCAGTGGAGTGAGGTGGTGCAGCGATCGCAGAGTGCGGAGGTTCCGGCGATCAGCAGAGTGAGGAGTTGCGGCGAGCAGCGGAGTGAGATGGTGCGGGCGAACAGCGGATCGGGATGAGTGAGGGAGGTTGACAGAGGAGCGGTGAAGGAGATGACGGAGTTCAGTGTAGTGAGCATGGAGCAAGCGATCAGCGGAGTGCAGAGGTGTGGCGATCAGCGGAGTGAGAAGATGCGGGCCCAACCAGCGGTGTTGAGGCGGCGCAGCGATCTAGCGTCAGGACAGAGGTAAGGATGTGCGGCCAACAGAGGGAGTGAGGAGTGCCCGGCGATCAGCGGAGTGAGGAGGTGCGGCCAACAGTAGGTTGAGAAAGTATGGGAATCAGCGGAGTGAGGTGGTGCGGCGACCAGCGGAGTGAGGAGGTGCGGCGATCAGTGGAGTGAGGAAGGTTCCTGGCGTTCAGAGGATATTGAAGGAAGGTGCGGCCGATCAGTGGTCGTATGATGTGAGGTGGAGCTGCGGCGAACAGCAGAGTGAGGAAGTGTGTCAATCAGCGGAATGAGGAGGTGCGGTGATCAGCGGATTGAAGAGGTGCGGCGAACAGTGGGTGAGGAGGTGCGGCGATCAGCGGTTTGAGCAGGTGCGACGATCAATGGAGTGAGGATGAGCGACGATCAGCGGAGTGCGGAGGTGCGGCGATCAGCGGAGTGAGGAGGTCCAGGGATCAGCTGAGTGAGGAGGTGCGGGACTCAGCTGAGTGAGAAGGTGCGGCGATCAGAGGAGTGAGGAGTTGCGGCGATCAGCGAAGAGCAGAGGTGTGGCAAACAGCGGATTGAGGAGGTGCGGCAATCAGCGGAATGAGGAGGTGCGGCGAACAGCGCTGAGGAGGTGAGAAGATCAACGGAGTGAGGAGGTGCGGCGATCAGTGGAGTGAGGAGATGCGGCGATCAGCGGACTAAGGAGGTGTGGCAAACAGCGGAATGAGGAGGTGCAGCAATCAGCGGAATGAGGAGGTGCGGCGAACAGCGACTGAGGGAGGTGAGAAGATCAACGGAGAGAGTAGGAGGTGCTCGGAGTATCAGTGGAGTGAGAAGGTGCGGCCATCAGCGGAGTAAGGAGGTGTGGCAAACAGCGAATGGGAGGTGCGGCATATCAGCGGAGATGAGGAGTTGCGGCGAACAGACCAGCCTGTGGAAGTGAGATGATCATCGGGAGTGAGGAGGTGCGCTCGCGGCGATATCAGTGGGAGTGAGATGTGCGACGATCAGCGGAGGCGAGGTTCCGCGATCAGCGGTGTGAGGAGGTCCAGTGATCGGAGTGCGGAGGTGCGGCAATCAGCGAAGTGCGGAAGGGTGGCGAACAGCAGAGTGATGAGGTGTGGTAATCAGCGAAGTGCGTAGGTGTGGCGAACAGCGGAGTGAGGAGGTGCGGCGAACAGCGAAGTGAAGAGGTCGCCGCGCGTACAGTGCTGCGTTTGGGGAAATTTGAGGAGCTGAAAGCGAAATGGGGAGTGAGGAGGTGGGGCCCGATCAGCGGAGTGCGGAGGGTTTGGGCAAAACAGCGAGTGAGGTGGTTGCAGGGGATCAGTGGGAGGGGAGAGGTGTGGCGTTCGCGGATTTTAGAAGATGCCCCAACAGCGGGTTGAGGGGGGTGCGGCGATCGGCGAGTAAGGAGGTGCGGCAATCAGCGCGGTGAGGGGTCCCGGTGAAAACTTATCGGGGGAGGTGGGGGTGTTTCGGGCGGTGGGGAGAAATACAGCCAACAGCGGGTTGAGGGGGTTTTTTTTTGGCGATCATGGGGAGGAAAGAAGTTCGGAAATTTCAGCGGGAGGGGAGGCCGTGCGGAGTAACTTTATTGAGGATTTGCGGCGAACGGGGATTGAGGGGGTGGGGCCCAATCGTGGAGGAGGGGGGGGCGTGGTGTTAAAGCGCTGAAGGGGGAAAAGGATCAGCTGAGTGTTTGAGGTGCGGTGTTCGGGCAAAAGTGCGGTGGTGGGGGGAACCCAGCAAAGTGAGGGGGTTTGGGGGCGGGGGTGGGGGAAGGGGGGGTGGGGGAAACAGCGGATTGGGGGAGGTCCCGGCAAAAACAGGGATTGGGGGAAGGTGCGTGCAAAAACAGGGATTGAGGGGTTTGGTCAAAACAGGGGAAATTGGGAGGTGGTCGAACAGCGGATTGAGGTGGGGGTTTTCAAACGCGGATTGAGGGGGGGGGCGATCAGCGGGGGGGGAGGGGGGTTCCAGGGATCGGGCGGTGGGGAAAGGGCCGGGGATCAGCGGGTTGGAGGAGGGTTGGGGATCAGTGATTTGGGGGGGGGGTTTCCGGGGGATCGCTAAAGTGGGGGAGGTGCGGCGAACAGTGGAGTGAGGAGGTGCGGTGATCAGCGAAGTGCGGAGGTGCGGCGAACAGCAGAGCGAGGAAGTGTGTTGATCAGCGGAGTGCGGAGGTGCGGTGATAAGCGGAGTGAGGAGGTGTGGAGAACAGCGGATTGAGGGGGGTTGGGGGGCGATCAGCGGAGTGAAGGGGGTGCCCCCAATGGAAAGGTTGAGGAGGTGCAGCCAACAGCAGGTTAAAGGGGGGGTTGGGGGAAAAACAGCGGTTTGAGGGGGTTTGCGCAAAACGCGGGTGAGAGGGTTTCGGCGATCAGGGGAAATTAAAAAAGGTGCGGCGATCAGGGGAAAGTGGGGGGTTGCGGCGAACAGCGGATTGAGAAAGGTGCGGCGTTCAGCGGAGGAGGAGGTGGGCCCAACAGGGATTGAGTGGGTTGCGGCCATCTGCGGAGTGAGGGGTGGGGCCCAAACGAGATTGAGGGGGTGGGGGCGAACAGGGGGTTGAGGAGGTGCAGCGATCAGCTTGTGAGGTGGTCCCAAGCGAGCAGCGGAGTGGGGTTTGGTGCGTCGTTTCAGCGGTTTAAAGGGGATGCGGCGTCAGTGGTTTGAGGAGGGCGGCAAAAAGGGGTTTTGGGGGAGGGTACGGCGGTCGGGGGTTTGAGCAGGGCGGCGTCAAGGGGTGGGAGGTCGGCGATCAGTGGAGGGGGAATTTTGCGACGATAAAGTTGGTGAGGAGTTCCAAGGGATAAGCTGGTGAGGGGTGCGGGAATAGCTGGTGGGGGAAAGGTGGGCAATAAAGGGGGAGGGGAGGATTGGGCGATAGGGGATTTAATGATTTCCGGCGACCCAGCAAATGTGCGGGGGTTTTGTGGGTTCTCAGGGGGGAGGGGGGGGAGTTGCGGGGGATCAGCGTTTGGGAGGTGAGAAAAATCAAGGGAAAGTGGGGGGTTTCAGCTTTCCCAGGGGGACTGGGGGATTTGCGACGATAAGGGGGTTCAGAGGTGCCGCGTCAGCGGAGGGAGGGGGGGCCCAGGGTTTAAAGCGAAGTGGGGAAGGTGGCGGCAATAAGCGAATTTCGCGGCTGGGTGGCGAACAGCAGAGTGATGAGGTGTGGCAATCAGCGAAGTGCGGAGGTGTGGCGAAGAGCGGAATGAGGAGGTGCAGCAAACAGCGGATTGAGGAGGTACGGTGAACAGCGGAGTGAGGATTGGTTGCGGCAAAAAGGGGAGGGCAAGTGCGGCGAACGAAGAGAGAGCGTTGCGGCAAAATCAGCGGGTGAAAAATTTGCGGGAGTTCCCGGAGTGAAGATGTCCCGGCGATCATGGGGAGGGGGGTGCGGCGAAAAAAGGATTGGGGAGGTGCGGAAAAAACAGCGGATTGAGGAGGTGAAACAAATTCGGGGAGTGGGGAAAAATGCGGTGATCAGGCGGGGTGTGGAGGTGGGGGCAAACAGGGAGGGGCGGAGGTTCGAGAACAGGGGAAAGTGAGGAGGTGGGGCCCTTTTCAGGGGGGAGTGAGGTGGTGTAGCGGTCAGGGGAAAGGGGCGAGGGGGGGTTGGGGGATCAGCGGTGGGGGGAAAAAGATGGGGCCCAACAGGGGTTTTGGGGGTGGGCGTTCAGAAAAGTGAGGGGGTTTGAAAAGTGAACAGCTTTTCGGGGGAGGTGCGGCGTTAAAAAGGGTTTTGGAAGGATGTACACCCAAACAGGGGGTTTTGAGGGGGTTTCGGGTTTGATCAGAGGAGTGGGGGAAATTTTTGGGCCCAATGGGCGGAGGGGGAGGGGGAGCGGCGATCAGCGGAATGAGGAGGTGCGGCGATCAGGGGGATGAGGAGGTGGGGGCGTTTAGTGGGTGAAGGTTTCCCGGGGATCAGCAAAGTGGGGGGAAGGGGCGGCGATTTTTGGAGTGTTTTGGGTTTTTTTGGCGTCGCGAAGTGCGGAGGTGGGGCGATCAGTGGAGTGAGGGGGTTTGCGGGGGATCAGCGGAGTAAGGGGTTTTGGATAAACGTGGAATGAGGAGGTGCGGAAATCAGGGGGTTTTGGGGAAAGGTGCGGCGAACGGGGTTGAGGGGGGTGTGGCGATCAGGGGATTTTGAGGGGGGTCCAGGTGTCAGCGGGAGGAGGAGGTGCGGGCGAACAGGGAGTGGGGAATTTTCGGGAATCAGCGAAGTGTGGGGTTTGCCCCGTAACAGCAAAAGCGGGGAAAAAGTGGGGTCGATCAGCGGAGTGCGGCGATCAGGGGAGTGTGGGGGGTGCAGCGGATCAGGGATTTGCAGAGGTGTGGGACAGCGGTGTGAGAAATGGGCCCCAAACGCGGGTTAGGGGGTGAAAGCGATCGGGCGGGTTTTAAGGAGGTGCGGCGAACCAGCGGAGTGGGGAAAGGGTTCGGCATTAGCGAAAGTGAGGAGGTCCCGGGTTAAAAAGCTTATCGAGGGGTGCGGTTTGATCAACGGTGTGAGGTTTTTACACCCAACAGCGGGTTGGGGGAAGGGGTGGGCGATTAAGCGGAGTAAAGGGAGTTGCGGCAAATCAGCGAAGTGGGGGGGCGGGGCGCCCAGGGGAGTGATAAGTTGCGGCGATTAGCGAAGTGCGGAGGGCGCGACCCAGTGGGTGAGGAGGTGGGGCGATCGGGGGGTAAGGAGGTGTGGCAAACCCCCCAGCGCTGGGGGAGGTGAGAAGATCAGTGATTGATTATGGCGGCGTCAGCGGAAAGGGCGGAGGTGCGGGGGAAAAAGCAAATGTGGGAGGAGGTGCGGCGGGGGTGGGGAAAATGCGGCGTCAGTGGAGGATGGTGCGGCGTTCAGCGGAGTGAGGGGTGCGGCGATCAGCGGTTTTAAAAGGGGTCCCGGCGTTTTCAGCGGGGGTGGGGAGGTGCGGCAAATCGCGGAGTGAGGGGCCCAGGGATCAGTTTATTGGGAGGGGGGGCGAACGGGTGGAGTGAGAAGATGCGGTGATCAGCGAAGTGTGGAGGTGCCGCGAACAGCAGAGCGAGGAAGTGTGTCGATCAGCGGAGTGAGGATGTGCGGTGAACAGCGGATTGAGTAGGTGAGGGGATCAGCGGAGTGAGGAGTTTCGGCAAACAGCGGTTTGAGGAGGTGCGGCGATCAGCGGAGTGAAGAGGTGCGGCAAACAGCAGGTTGGGGGAGGTGGGGAAAAACAGGGGGAAAGTGGGGAAAAGTGCAGCAAAACAGCGGGTGGGGGGAAGTGCAGCAAACCCAGCGGAGTGGGGGGGTGCGGCGATCAGCGGTTTTGAAGAGGTGGGGGCAATCGTGGGTTGAGAAGGTGCGGGGGGATCGCGGTTTTGGGGGATGTGCGGCAAACAGCGGATTGATTTGGGTTGCGGAGATCAGCGGGTGGGAGGTGGGGGCCCAAAACAGCGGGTTTTGAGGAGGTGCGCGATCAGGGGAAAAGGAGTGGGGGGGGCAGCGCCCCCCAAGCGGAGTGGGGGTGGTGCGGGTTCAGTGGTTTGGGGGAGGTTGCGGTGATCAGCGGGGGGGTGAGGAGGTGCGGCAAAACCAGAGATGAGGAAGTGTGTCGATGAGGGGGAAATGAGGAGGTGCGGTGATCAGCGGATTTAAAAGAGGGCGGCAAAGAGTGGTTTGAGCAGGGGGACGGATCAATGGAGTGGGGGAATGAGCGGTTCAGCGGGGGTAGTCCCGGGGTGCGGTGTCAGGGGGTGAGGAGGTCCGGGGATAAAGCTGAGTGGGAGGTGGGGAAAGGCTGGGGGGGGAAAATTTTTGCGGCGATCAGAGGAGTAAAGGTGTTGCGGGCGACCAGCGAATGCGGGTTTGTGGCGATCAGCGGAGGGAGGAGTTGCGGCGATCAGCGAAGTGCGGAGGTGTGGCAAACAGCGGAACGAGGAGGTGCGGAAATCGGGGAAATTTGAGGAGGGTGCGGGGGAACCAGTGCTGAGGAGTTGAGAAGATCAAGGAGTGAGGGTGCGGCGATAGTGGAGTGGGGAGGGGGCGGGGGTTCAGCGGAGAAAAAGGAGGTGTGGCAAACACCCGGGAATGAGGAGGTGCGGCAACAGCGGAATGGGGGAAAAGGGGGCGGCGAACAGCGCTGATTTTAAGTGGGAAAGATAACGGAGTGGGGGTGCGGGGGTCAGCGGAGTGAGGAGGTGCACCGATCAGCGGAGTGAGAAAGTCCAGGGATCAGCTGAGTGAGGAGGTGAGGCAATCAGCGAAGTGCGGAGGTTTTGGAAATTTCAGCGGAGTGGGAGGTGGGGGCAAAAAAGCGGGGGTGATGGGTTTTTGGAAATCGGGCGAAGTGGGAGGTGTGGCAAACAGCGGGTGGGAGGTGCGGCAAACCCAGCAGGTGAGGAGGTGCGAAAAAAAACAGCGGATTGAGGAGTGGGGGGGGGTTTTAGCAGAATGAGGGGGGTCGGAAAACAGCGGATTTTTTTTTTTTTGGGAGGTACTGCGAACGAGGAGTAATAGGTGCGGCAAAAAAGAGAGTGCGGGTTGCGGGGGAACAAAAGGTTAGCGGTTGTGGCGATCAGGGGAAAGTGGGGAAAATGGGGGCGAGCAGCGGAGGGGCGATGTGCGGCGATCAGTGGAGTGAGGAGGGGCGGAGATAAAGCGGATTTTTGAGGAGGTGGGGGCGAACAGCGGGGTGGGAGGTGATGATCGCGGAGGGGAGGGAAAATTTTGCCGATCAGCGGGTGGGGGAGGTCCCGGCGTTTCAGCGGATGCGGAGGTTTCCCGGCGATCAGTGGAGTGAGGTGGTCCCGCGATCACCCGGGTCCCGAGGTGTTGGGGATCGCGGAGTAAAAAGATGGGGCCCCATCAGCGGTTTGAGGGGTGCGGCGATCTGGATTTAAGGAGGTGCCGGCGAACAGGGGGTTTGGAGGAGGTGCGGCAAATCAGCCCCAGTGAGGAGGTGCAGTGAACGTTATCGAGGGGTTTTGCGGCGATCAGGGGTGTGAGGTGTACGGGCCAACAGGGGTTGAGGGGGGTTCCGGCGACCCAGCGGAGTGAGGAAGTTGGAATCAGCGGAGGAGGAGGTGCGGTGTCAGGGTTTTGGGGGGTGCGGCGATCAGCGGGGGAGGGGGTGCGGCATTTAGTGGAGTGAAAAATTTCCCGGCGATCGGCAAAGTGCGGGGTTCATTTGGGTGAGGATTTTGCGGCGTTTCAGCCGAAGTGAGGAGGTCCCGGCGATAGTGGATTTGCGGAGGTGTTTCGATAAAGGGGGATTGGGGGGTGGAAATGCGAACGGGGGAGGGGAGGGGGGTTGGGGGCGATAAAAAGGGGGGAGTGGGGGAAAATGGGGAAGTTTCAGGGGGAGTGAGGATTTTGCAGGGGATCAGGGGAAAGGTGCGGAGGTGCGGGAAAAACCAGCAGAGTGGGGAAGTTTGTGGGATCAGCGGATTGAGGGGTGCGGCGTTTCAGGGGAAATTGAAGAGGTGCAGCGAATCCCGGAGTGGGAAATTTGCCGGGGGATCAGCGGTTTTGAGGAGGTGCGGCGATCAGTGGAGTGCCGAGGTGCAGGGGATCAGCGGATGGAGGAGGTCCAGGGTTCAGCTAAAGTGGGGAAAGGCCCAGGGATAAAGCTGGGGTGGGAGGCCCGGGGGATCATTTTTAAGTGAGAAGGTGCGGCGTTTCAGGGGAAAGTGAAAAAGGTTGGGGATCAGCGGGGTGGGGTTGGGGAAAATAAGCGGGGTGAGGAGGGGGTGGGCGATCAGGGGGATTTGAAGCTTGCGGCGTTCAGCAAAGTCGGAGCTGGGGTCGATCAGGGAGTGAGGGGGTTGCAGCGATCAGCGAAGTGCGGATCTGCGGCGATCAGTGGGTTTGTAAGTGAGGGGGTTTGCGGCGTTTCAGCGCTGAGGGGGGGGTGAGAAGATCAAGGGGTTGAGGAGGTGCGGGGGATCAGTGGAGTGTGGATGTGCGGCGTTCACGGAGTGCAGAGGTGCGCGATCAGCGGGGGGTTGGAGGAGGTCCGGGGTTTCCAGCTGAGTGAGGGGGTGCGCAAATTGAGTGAAGTGGGGGGGGTTGTGGCGAAAGGGGAAAGTGTTGGATGCGGTGAACAGCGGAGGAAAAAGGTGGGGCCCGTTTCTGGAGTGGGGAGGTGTGGCGATCAGCGAAAGTGGGGAGGTCCCGGCGATCAGTGGAGTGCGGAGGTGCTCGATCAGCGGATTGAGGGGGTGCGGGCCCTTTGAACGGCGGAGTGAGGGGGGTGCGGCGTTAAAGGGGTTGTGGGGGAAAATTGTGCCGATAAGCGGAGTGGGAGGTGCGGGTAAAAACCCCAGAGTGTGGAAGTTTGCGATCAGCGGATTGAGGAGGGGCGGCGATCGCGGATTGAAAAAGGTGCAGCAAATAGCGGAGTGAAAAAAAGGGCGGGGGGTTTTCAGCGGATTAAAGGAGGTCCCGGCGATCGTGGAGTGCAGAGGTGCAGCGATCACGGGGTGGGGAGGTGCAGGGATCGTGAGTGGGGAGGTCCGGGGTTTCATCTAAGTGAGGAGGTGCGGGAAATCGCGGGGGTGAGAAGGTGGGGCGATAGGGGAGTGGGGGATTTTCCCGGTAATAAAGGGGAGTGAGGGGGTGCGGGATCAGGGGAGTGAACCCTTTGGGGCCGGGCTTTTTCGCGATGTGCGGAAGCGGGGTTTGGGGTGACCCCGGGGCGGTGTTAGGTTGCAGCGATCGCGAAGTGCGGAGTGAGGAGGTGCGCTAATGAGAGAAGTGCAGAGGTGGGGGCGAACACGGAGTGTGGATTTTGCGGTAAACAGCGGGGGAAAGAGGTTTGCGGCGATCAGGGGAGTGGGGAGGGGGCCGGCGGAATCGGCGGGAGGGGCGGAGGAGCTGCGACCCACCCGGTTTGAGGAGGGGGCAGCGAACAGCGCTGAGGAAGTGAAAAGTCAAGGGAAGTGAGGGGGTGCGGCGATCAGTGGAGTAGGATGTGCAACAAAGCGGGTGAGGGGGTGCCGGGGATAAAGCGGGGGTGAGAATTTTAAAGGGATAAAGCAAAATTAAAGGAGGTGGGGGCCAATCAGCGAAGTGCGGAGGTGTGGGCAACACGGAGTGAGGATTCCCGGCGAACAGCGGAGTGAAGAGAAACGGCAAAACAGCGGAGTGAGGGGGTTGAGGGGGAACAGCGGTTTGAGGGATGGGGGGAAATTACCCCGGAATGGGAGGGTTGGCAAACAGGGATTGAGGGGTTCGGCAAAAACTGATCGCCCCCCTCCTCAACCCGCTTTTGGGCCGCCCTCTTGACTCCGCTGACGCCGCACCCCTCAATCCGTTTGTTTCCCGCACCTCCTCACTCCGCTGATCGGGCACCCCCCCAAACTCCCTGTTCCCCCACCTCCCCTCCGCTGTTCGCTGCCCCCCCTCACCCGCTGTTCGCCACCCCTCATTCCCTGTTTCCGCCCTCCTCATTTCCGCTTTTGCCCACCACCTCATTCCCTGATCCCGCACCTCCCACTTTGCTTTTTTTTTTTTTCGTCCCCCTCCCTTCCCACCCCCGCTTTCGCGCCCCCACCCCCCAAACCCGCGATTGCCCCCCCTACCCCCGTTTTGGCCCCTTCCTCAATCCCCCTGTTTGAAAAACACCCCTCAATTGTTGACCCCCCTTTTATTCCGTGTTCCCCCGCCCCCTTCTTACTCCGCTGTCCGCCGCCCCTTCTTAAATCCCCGTTCCCCACCTCCCCCACTTTCCCTGAGGCGAAACCCCCCACCCCCTGATCGTCGCCCCTCCTCAACCCCTTGGCCGCACCCCCTACTCCGCTGATTTACCCCCAACCCCCTTTTCCCAATCCACCCCGTTCGCTGCCCTCCCCACTCCGCTGATCGACGCACTTCCCAAATTCCCCTGCCGCCACCCCCTCCCCTCTCCCTGAAAGGAAACCTCCGCATTCCTCTGATCACCGTACCTCCTCAATCGGCTGTTCCCCACACCTCCTCAATCCGCTATTCACTGAACCTCCTCACTCCCTTTTCCGCCCCCTCCTCAGTCCCTTATCGCCCTAGCTCCTCAAACCGTGTTCAAATGTTCCCCCCT
The DNA here is from genome assembly GCA_025379985.1 of Phyllomedusa bahiana. Taxonomy (NCBI): domain Eukaryota; kingdom Metazoa; phylum Chordata; class Amphibia; order Anura; family Hylidae; genus Phyllomedusa; species Phyllomedusa bahiana. Next base: position 467 of record JAODAL010047164.1, on the reverse strand, counting down.
CCTACGCTGATCGCTCACCTTTTTTCATCCGCGTTCGCCCCCACCCTCCTTTCCCTTTTCCCTGTAAACCCCGCCAAAAAACCTCACTCCGGGTGTTCGCCCAACCCCTCACCCGCTGTTCGCCGAACCCCCCCCTTTCCCTCCCCCTGCTGTTCGCCGCACCTCCTCACACCGCAGTTCGCCGCACCTCCTCACAAGCTGGGTTTGCCGCACCTCCTCACTCCGTGTTTCCCCCGCAAACCCCCTCACTCCGCGTTCGCCGAAAACCTCCTCATCGCTGTTTAAACCCCAAACCCCCTCACTCCGCTGTTTTGCCCCACTTTCCCACTCCCCTGGTTGCCGGGACGTTTTCAAACCCTTTTGCCGCACCCCTCACTCCGCTGATTGCCGTACCTCCTCATTCCGCTATTCGCTGCACATCCTCACTTTGCTGATCGCCGCACCTCCTCAGTCCTATTATCGCCGTA
>JAODAL010047163.1:0-30208 GCA_025379985.1 Phyllomedusa bahiana | reverse complement strand
TGTTGCTCTCCCAAGGCTTTAAGGGCATCGGCATAATCGAGCCATACAAAAACCCTTTATTGATAGGGGCCGACTATCGACTACCGATCGATCTCTACCCAAACGAAAACGCCAACCTAATAAATCCCAAAAGCTTAATAAACCTTCCCCTCCATACATCCTCCATAAACCTCCCCATACATTCCCAAACCTCTTCCCTCCATACATCTCCCCAAAACCCTTTCCCTCCTCGCTCTACTAATCTCCCCCCCATACATCTCCCAAAACCTCCCCCCATACATCTCCATAACCTCCCCTCCATACATCTCCCCAAAACCTCTCCCCCCATACATCCATTTTAAATTTCCCAAATTTTTTTCCCTCAGCAATCTCCGCCCTCACCGGGACCTCTTCTCTGCTCCCTTTAACCCTCATACGACCATCTAAAAGGGTTTTCCCCGTGTTCCCCCCATACTTGGACCCCAATACACCACATAAGATTCTCCCCCCCTAACAACATCAAAAGAAACCTAAAAAACCTTTTAAAATTTTATAACCAAAAATAACCCCCTGCCCTTTAAACCACCCCCAAATATGTTGTTTCTCACCATCTGTCTCACCCTTTCCCCCTTACAGACCGTAAAACTTGCAGACAGGTTCGCTCTCTCTCTCCCTCTTGGGGGCATAATCTTTTCCTGTAGGGGGCGGGGTCCTCTCTCCTCGTACAGCAGGGTCCTGTCTCTCTGTCGGCGGGGGTCCCCTCCCCCTTCGGCAGGGTCATCCTCCCCTGTAGGGGGCGGGGCCCCTCTCTCTCTCTGTACGGCAGGGTCCTCTCTCTCTCTCTGTACGGGCAGGGTCCTCTCTCCCTTTGTGGGGCAGGGTCCCTCTCCCCCCTTTAGGGGCAGGGCCCTCTTCCCTCTTTAGGGCGGGGTCCCTCTCTCACCGTACGGCCGGGGTCCTCTCTCCCTTTGTACGGGGCAGGGTTTCCCCCTTTTTTCCTCTTTATGGCAGGGTCCTCTCTCCTCGTAAACATCCTTTTTCCCACGTAGGAAGGGCTTTTCCCCCCCCTTTTACCGGAAGGGTTCTTTTTTTACAAAAGGGGTTTTCTCTTTGGGGAAGGCGGGGGGGTTCCCCCCCCCCTTTTATTGTACGGGCAGGGTCCTCTCTCCCTCTGTACGGGCGGGGTCCTCTCTCCCTCTGTACGGGGGGGGGGGGGGGGGGGGGGGTTTTTTTTTTCCCCCCCTTCGGGTAGGGGGGTCCTCTCTCCCTCCGAAACAGAAGGGTCCCCTCCCTCCGTACGGCGGGCCTCTCTCCCTCGTACGGGCTGGGCCCTCCTTTCTCTCTGACGGGCAGGGTCCTCTTCTCTCCTGTACGGCAGGTTCCCTCTCCCCTTTCCGGGCCCGGGTTCCTCTCCCCTCTGTAAGGCGGGTCCTCTCTCCCCTGCACCAGGGCCTCTCCCCCTCTGCAGGGGCATCCCTCTCCCCTGCAGGGGCGGGGCCCTCTCTCCCTTTTCGGCGGGGGTCCCTCTCCCTCGTACCGCAGGTCCTCTCCCCCTTGTTCTGGCAGGTCCTTTTCCCCCTCTGTATGGGCCCGTTCCTCTCCCCCTCTGTGTGGGCTTGGTCCTCTCCCCCCCGAAAGGGGCAGGGTCCTCTCTTCCCCGTACGGGGGGCCCTCTCACCCCTGTAGGGGCTGGGCCTCTCCCCTCTGCAGGGGCGGGGTCCACCTCCCTCTCACGGGCGGGTCCTCTCTCCCCTCTGTAGGGGCCCAGGTCCCTTCCCTGTAGGGGCAGGGCCCTCTCCCCATCTGCACGGGCAGGGTCCTTTTCTCCTTCTTCAGGCGGGGTCCCTCTCCCTGTACCGGGCGGGGTCCTCTCTCCCCCCTTTTTGGCGGGGTCCTTTCTCCCTCTGTAGGGGCGGGTTCCCTCCTCCCTTCTGTTTTACAGGGTCTTCTCCCTCTTTTACGGAGGGCCCCTCCTCCCCCCTCCCTAGGGGCCCAGGGTCCCCCCCCCCTCTGTACGGGCAGGTCCCCTCCACTTACGGGGGGGTCTCTCTCCCTCTGTGGGCAGGGGTCCCCTCCCCTCTGTCGGCAGGGTGGGCTCTCCCTCTGTAGGGGAAGGATCTATGTTATGACATCTAGTTAAAAATAATACAGCCAACATCAGCAATGGTTTTTTTGCTGTTTTTGTTAGAAAACATAATACAACATGGGCAAAAATTCAGGTAGGTTAGCTGATCTGGGCAAAACAAAAAAAACAGTCCTGACCGCAGCTTAATTTAGGTAACAAAACCCCCATTTAAAATGGAGGTTCAAATAAATAGCGGGGGTGGACTTAAATTTAGGGAGTTACATTAGTTAAGAAACAGGGTTCAATTAGGCCCTAATTTAAATGGAGGGGGGGAACCAATTTTGTACTTGCGGTTTTAAAACCCTTTCGCAGTAGTACAATAACTTTCCCGGTTGTACCATTATATTAACGAGTTGATTGAAGAGGGCAAAACATATCAAGAAGTGCAGAAAATAATTGGCTTCTCAGCTAAAAAGATTCCCAATGCTTTAAAATGGCATCAAAACATGGGTTGAAAGGATATGACCATCCACAATCATAGAAACAAAATGACAAAAAAGCAGCTAAGAGAACCCCAGGGAGATCAATGTAACCCCATTACGTGAGGACGCAAAAAACAGGCGCCAATGGAAAAACCCTTGAAAGAACTTTTGCTGAAAAAAATACATGACCTTTTAGGTTACAGTTCGCCAAAGAACACAATGACTAAAAAGAAGAGGCGCAGCAAAATTGTTCTTATTTGGTCTAAAAGCCACAGACAGTTTGTCAAAAACGACCAAAAACCCGGGATTCCTTTAAAGGGATTGTAAAACATGGTGTAAAATGTATAAAGGGTTGGGGATTTTCTCAAAACTCTGGAGTGGGTCCTTTTTGGACCCGGGGGCACATTCACCATGTGAAATATAAAAATACGGGGAAGAGGTCAGTCCTTGAAAAACCTTTCCCTTGAAAGGGGAGCTTCAGCAGAACAAAAACCTCCAAACACAGAGCAACGGGCAACACCCCGTTCCATCCAACAAGTTTGATGTTATTAATGGTCGTCCAATCCCTAACCTCAATAGATCAGAATTTTGGAGTGACAAAAAAAAAACTTTTTTACAAAACCAAAATTCAAAAAACTGTGGCGTAGTACAGCTGCTGGACGGGAAGACGGGTTCCCCTGGGGTCAACATTGGGGGACTCAAACCCCAGGGAGGGAAAGCAGGTCCAGAACAAAAGGTGACACAGCAATACAATCAGTGATTACGAAAAAGAAAAACCGGAAAAAATTTTAGTTCCCCTGTAAGATTCCCGTTGTAATGAAAAAGGCGCACATGCTCCTTCTAAAATAGAAAAAATTTTATATTTTCATTATTTTTTTTATATTTTGATCAGTTACTTTTGGATGTAAAATTCCGGACTCCCAGTATCCCAGGCCCCCATTGCTTCCAATGCCCCCATATTTTCCCGTGCTCCATTCCCTCCCCATATTTCCCAATACCCCCAGGCCCAGTCCCCAGTATTCCAGTCTCCCGCACTCCAGGCCCTATCCCCCATACCCAGTGCCCCCAATACTACCAGTGCTCCTAGTGCTCCCAGTACTTCCAGTGCTCCCAGTGTGTCCAGTGCTCCCTGTGCCTTTGTGTATATGGAAATAATTACTATTATGAGTAGTGAGTTTTTTCTCATTTGTTTGAAACACACTGCTATTATTTGCACTTAACTGTATGTAACCCCCCTCGCGTATACAGTACCCTGGAATTATTGGCGCTTTAAAATAAATAAATAAATAGTAACAATAATCCTAAAAATACAACTGTAATGTCTCAATACTTACATTGCTCTTCTAAAAATTAAAACAAGCATAAAAATAAAAAACAATTAATAAAAAGCATAATAAAATAAAAAATAAAAAGCGGCAAGAAAAGTGTCAAAATCAAACAGTGATCTTTTATTACTTTTTTCCCCCTTTGGGGCAGTCCAAGGCGCTTTTCTTCCCGCATTCATAATAATAGGTCCCTTTATTGTCTTTTTTTTTTTCCGCACTTTTAAAAGATTAAATTGTTTATTTTTTATCTACATACATTTGAGGGCCCTTTTAAAATTTTGTGGACAAATGTACTCTTTAATGTTGCCATTGATCCTACCAGAATATATTGGGAAACCGCAAAAAATTCTAAGTGGGGCAAAATGTTTAAAAAAAAACTTGCTATTGTTTGTAGTGTTTGTTTCTACTTAAGGTTTAGTTGCTTTTCTTGAAAAATATAATCACAGGTTATGGGGACTGGAATCTGGGGATAGAACGTTGATCCAGGAATTATTCTAATTGACAGATTTGGAGATTCGGGAAGAAATTTTTCCTTTTGTATGGGCCAATTGGCCTCCACCTTATAGGAGTTTTTGCCTTCCCCTGGATCAACACTGCAGGGTTATAGTTTGTACTCAATGGACCTGTGTCTTTTTTCAACCTTATCTACTATGTTGCTATGTCAATATATATGATACATGCTTGACATGTAGCCCCAAACCCTGACACTGCCACCACCATGCTTGACTGTAAGCAAGACACACTTGTCTTTGTACTTCTTACCTAGTTGCCGCCACCAAAAGCTGACACTTTGAACCAAATAATTTTACCTTTGGGCCATCAAAGCACAGGACAGGGTCCAGTAATCTATGTCCTTAGCTGCTTGTCTTCAGCAAAATGTTTGTGGGGTTCTCTGCACATCTTTAGAAGACTTTTGTAATGGCTGATAACCCTTTCTCAACGTTTAACACTTTGTTTACATTACTGAGTAGTTTCACTAGATTTTAAAAGATGGGACTGTATAAAAAATTTAAATAATGAATATGTTGTTCTGAAGCATCAACCTTTTTCATTTTTTCCACCTTTATTTTGGGGTTTGGGGGTGGATTAATGACCTTTTTTGGGGAACCCTTTAAGTATATGATTTTCCCCAAGGAAAACTGAGTTTAGTACCTTTTAGATAAAAACGCTAAAACGCTAAATCACTGTCCCTTTAGGTGGTTTTTACTGCATAAATTCCTTCCAGCAGCAGAAAAGGGGGTTGCCCAGTTTTTAAAGGTAGGGGTAAGGTAAAGAGAAGTAAAAAATCGGGTTAGTGAATTTAGGGGTGGGTCAGTTGCCCTTTTTTAATTTTTTAATAGATAACCTAGACAGGATGGGGATGGGGACTTAAACCCCGAAGTCTGGGTACCGTCAAACTGCAGCTGTCAAAACAAATTCATTTCCCCCAAGATTTCCACTGAAAAAAGGTTTAAAAGAAATCTTTGGAGGAAAACTGCACCCCGTTCATATAGGAACATCTATAATTTTGAGGCAAAAACAATAGTCCCCAACCCCCTTGGCCCGCCGCCCCGATATGTCCAAAATAATTCCTCTGGGCCCGGCTTATCTAGCAAACCAGTTTCTCCTGCATAAGGACAATACCTTTTAGTGCATAGGGGTCAGAGAAATTGGGTCCCGATTTTTTCCGGGGTAATATTTTGTAAACTCCTTGTAGTCTATGCTGGGATTCAAAATGGACTTTGAAATTTATGCAAAGATGATACCTCTGCGGTGTGATTAATCCGAAAAGGACTTCACATATGGTTTTAAGAAATTCTGTGTTTAACAGCTTGGTGTTAAATAAAAGTACAAGTCACTGGTTCACAATGTTAACCCTTTGTCTGCTCTCCTGAATCCTGCACATGACATCATGGTCACCTCACAACAATATCACAACAGCAGGGGAGTACTGCAACCACCATCATCAGAGTGTGCCCCGGGGGAATAAACACAACAACACATTTTTTCCTCCCCCCCCCCCTTTACTGTAAAAATTTCCAGACGGCATGAGTGGTACGGTAATGAAAACCACCAGACAATTTTCTGAGGCCAACCAACTACACTCCCATCCTCTCCTCTGGCGCTATTTCACTTCTTTCTAAATAAGCCTGCAGACCAATTTGCAATGTGCAGTGTATTTCTGAGCATTTACAGGGTGAATCCTCACCTTTTAACCTCATCTCTGGATAACGCTGAACACTGCACTCAACATCTTTGGTCCACCAGGTGAGGGCCTGTTCAAAGGAGTCTATCCTTTAATTTGCTGTATGTTTTTTTGGGCCCTCGGCTGCAGCTCAGTTCAGGTGTTGGGAACCTTCTTATGTTAAAACCATCTTTATTAGAGAAAAAAAATCTTTTTTTTCAGACAACAGAGAGTTCTTAGCTGGAGGAACCGTAAACTACTAGGACCGGGATAGAAAGTGTGAAGTGATAACCCCAAGTTTAACAAATCTGCTCCCGTTCCCACCCCTTTGAACTTGAAACACTAATGGTCACATGACACCGTGGAGGGAAAAGAAATTGGGTCAATTTGTGCCCTTTTATCATTAGGGGTGTTACTTTTGTTGTCACTTAGGGGTGCACTCCCTTTTATTGCAAGCAGTTTAGACATTGATGGCTATGTGTTCAGTTATTTTGAGGGGAACCAAATTTACCATTATACAAGCCGTGCACTGACTACTTTATATTTTTTCAAGTGTCAGATCTTCAGTGTTGAAAAGGTATAATACAATATTTACAAAAATTTAAGGGGTGTACTCACTTTTGTGAGGTACTATATACTGTGGACATTGCAGAATCATTTTCTTCTTGAAAGCCTTTATGTAAATATCTCTATGTTTAAAAGGTTTTTTCCCCAAACAAAGATTAGCTTTCAAAGAAGGGGAAGGGTATTGAGACTTTTTAAAAATACAATAGTTTTTGATTTTACTTTTGTCATGAGATAAGAGAGATTTTAGGTGTTTTGTGTGCACACAGGTTTCTATGGTTCCCTGACCATAATTCTGTCATCTGAGTAAAGCACGGAGTGACGTCATCATGGATGGAGGGAGCTTACTCCCTTACTCCGGAGCAAACTAATTATCTCTAACAAGATTAGCTTCTGTTTAAGATAAGCAGTTGTTTTCGCCCTCACAGCACATGTACTTTTGTTTTTTTAAATATCAGATTTCCTTGCACTTGTCAGTAAAAGGGTTCAGATAATTAAGGAAGCTAAATATGAAATATGTTTTTAAACCCCCACACCCTGACGAGACAGAGTGAGTGTAAAACTATTGTGACTCAGTGAAAACGCATGTGAGAATCCCTCTTTAAGTTGTGAATATTTTGAAATATTTGCTTAATTTATATTTAATTTAAAGGGAATTTTTTTGTGTATTTAATAAGAGGACGTGAGAAAAAAAGTCCCCAAGTTTGTAATTTACTTGCTGTTTCAGTTCACGAAAACCCAAAAACCTTTTTTCAAATACTGTTGGGGCGGAGAAATTTCGGAGGTCAGGGAATGAAAATAATATACATTCAAAGTTATCAAAAAAATAAAAAAATTGTGTATTTGTTGTGAGGAGAGGAGTTATTTTTTCAGGAATTTTCTAACTTGTCGTCTTTCCATTCCAGATTCTCTTCTTTCGATATCTATGCCTTCCGTACTTTTTTTCCAAAAAGACTCCCCGTCTTTTCCGATCCTATCCCTCTGATCTCTGTTCCTCAGAATTTCCATTCCCTCCAGAATCCCCATTTCCAGACTCCTCCATCCCTCCCGCCCCTGGCCCCCTTAGGTTTTCTCCATTCCCTCCAAACTCCTCATCCCCTCCAGCTCCCTTTTCCCCCTCCAAAGACTCCTTGTCCCTTCGGCATCTCCTTCCCCAAACTCATCCTCCCAGACATCCCATCTACCATACATACCCCACTGCCCCCTCAGACTTCCCCATTCCCCCAAAACTCCCCCCATCCCCCCCAGACATCTCCTTACCATCCAACCACTGCCCCCCTTAGACATATCCATTCCCTCCAAATCTTCTGTCCCCTCCAGGAATCCCTTTCCCCCTCAGGATCTCTGTCCCTCTCCAGCCTCTTTTGTCCCATTAGATTCCTTGTCTGCCCAGACTTCCTGGGCCTTTCCCAGATAATTTAAATCCCTCCAACTTTCTGCCCCTTCAAAATCCTCTGCCCCTCCAGACTCCCCCGTCCCCCCCAGACCCCCTCCTCCCCTTTGTTCCCTTGTCCCCTCCAGTTTTTGGCCCTTCCCAGATCCCTTAAACCCTCCAAATTTTCTGTTCCCCCCGACATTCAGTTCCCAGATTTTTTTGTCCCTCGGGATCCTCCCCCCTCCAGAAATCTCGTCCCTTTCCAACTCCTCTTTTCCCCTTTGGACTCTCTGACAACCCAGGTTTCCTTTATCCCCCCGCTTTCTGTTCCTCCAGATCCTATGGCCTGTCATGTGAAATCCATTATACTGCCTTTGTCCCCTTTTCCAATGAAATCGTTTCCTCATTGTCCACTTAAAGAGTCTCCTCCCCAATATTAGATGCACTGCAGACAAAAATTAAGGGTTTTTGGCTAACATTTACCTTTGAAATGTTTCTATCTTGCGGGGCTGTATTGGGGAAGGGTAGGTGGGGTGACTGCCAAAGGGGCCCAGGGCATTTAGAAGGAGAAGTCGAAAATTTGGTGTGCAGTCCCCGCCCACCTTTTTTAAAATTTTTCTTTCTTTTCTTAAAACTCCATTTTGAAAATGCTCATTTTTGAATGTATTTTCTGTAAGGGGTGGCCCGGCATGTATGGCCCTTTGGAGAGCAGATTCCCCATTACTTAGGTTTTTTTTTTCCTTGACTGACCGGCAGTATGCCTCATTTGATCTTCATAGGTGGGTGGATTGTACTTGGGAAAGGGGCCCCCCTTTAAAGTTTTCTATGGGACCCTTTTTAGTATGCCGTTACCGTATACACAATTCGCATCACTTACAAGCACAAAAAAAAAGTCAAAGGGAAATATAAGAAATTTTTCAAAAAGCATTTCTACTATTTTAGAAAAAGATGAAATTGAGGTTTTTAGTGTACGTTTTTGAGCAAAACTGTAAAGGCCCATTACCACGGCAAGGTGATCAAAAGAGATGTGGACCTTAGTCTTTTAGTTTTTCTGTATTCTTGGTGATTTCATTCTGGTTGAAAATTGTGGTTGCATTAGACATCGTTCAGTAATCTAATATAGAAAAACTAAAAAATTTTTTTCAGTCAAACGATGAAATAAGCTATTGGAGAGGTGTGTAGACATTAGAGATGAGCGAATTCCAGATTCGCCAATTTTTTTCGAAAAAACCCCCTTTTGACCCAAATTTTTTCGGGTGAATGCGTTAAAAACAGCTATTTTCCCAGCAGCAGGACCTGTAAAGGTGTTGTAGAAAATTGTGCCATGTCAAAAATAGATAGGGAGATGGGTTTGGTCTTCATACAATGCTGGTTTTGTATGACACGCGATGAAGCTGCCGCTTTAGAATCGCTTTTACATTTAAATTCTCTGGGGAGTTATGGGGGCAAAACTGACCCAAAAAATGAAGTTTGGGAACACAGGGCCCCCGACAAGGTAATGTCGCGCCAGTGGAAAGAAAAAAGCTGAGGACAAGATCTACTATAAAGGTCAAAGAACACTATAGGTTCTGGGAGGAAGGGCACAGACAGTAGGGGGGCGTCAGCGGGGTACTCCGCGAGGCCAGGTATGGGTATCTATGGCCATGTGTTGAACCCCCAAGCCCAAAGGTTTTGAATGGTTGACTAGGTATACTTTTTCCCGATAGCATTGCTGGGGAGCAGGTCAGGGGCCCTCACGTGTCTCAACCCGCCTCTGTTGCGTTTGGTTGCCACGCCCGAGAACTATTTGCTGTGGACTCTGCCCACTTTTACAGTGAGGACCCAAATTTTGAGGGCAGTGGGCAGAAATGTGGGGAAAACTATGCTGTTCTTTAGAAAACGGCAAATAGTCATGGGAGGTGGATGGGGGGTTATGTTGGAGTGTCAGGTTTGTACAATGAGTCTGTGGGGGAAGCCGTGAAGGCAAAAAACTAATCGATGGGAAAGGGGCCTTGGGAGCCCGGTGGGAAACAAGGGCTTACCATCATCATTCATCATCATCATCTTTGGGAGAAGAGGGGGCGCTTTCTGGAGGCAGTGGGCAGCCCGCAAGCCGGTAGTGTGGCGGGGGGTCAGCAGGGGGGGGCGCGTGGAGGTCGGGAACAAACGGGGCCCCTGGGTAGCCTACCCCTTTGCAGGTCCCCGAAAGTGCGGCACGGGGCCCCACCGAGGCAGCGGCGGGGAACAATCAGTCAGTGGGAACATTTGGGTTTAAAAAAAGCTACTCGGCATGTGGGGATTTTTTTGCCCCGGGGCAGGAGGAAGCAAACATGGGTATAGAAGAATTGTGGAAGAAAAAGAAGTGCCCGGGGCTAATGTTGTCCCAGGCCCCGCATCAAATATGCAGCGTCACCCTTTGGCCTGGGAGAAATGTGTCTCAGTGTGGTGGGGCTATTCTGCCGCACACCCAGTGGACGCCCCCCATTTAGGGAGTCTGGCCCACCCCCCTCGAAGGGGCTGTTTGTTTTCCCATCATTACCAGTAGATGCACCCGCTCCCCGAATCATTTTTGCCAGCAGTCTTCACCGGAGTTTTCCAAAAGACAGCAGTATGCGTCCAACCATCCAAGGTGCAGAAGTGACCCTGCTCCTGTCAAGTTGGGGGGTCTGCAGTCCCCTTCCTTTTTCAAGTGGGGATCTGCACCAGAGAAAAATAAAGGTTTTGCTGAGCCAAAGTGGAGAGTCCCAGCCGTAATTTTTTTTCGAAAACGCCATGAACAAAATATGTAGAAAGAAGGTGGGGCGTTGAGCCTTCAGTGTGTTCTAAAAAGGGACGGCAGGCAGAGTAAATGGTCAAAGGGCAGTACATGTCCTTTTTTGGCCCATTGGGTGAATGTACTTCCCCCCCAGCTCCCCAAAACAATTTGGACAGGAGAGCTGCTTTCCCCTCCAAGTTGTCAAATTGTGCTCCTGCCCCAATGCCCGCCTCCCCCCACCACCACCTCGCCTCCAAAGTCAAAGTGGCCCCCTCATACCCCTGGCAGGGCACAGCGGTTTGTCAGAGTTAAAACACCGGTTTTGCTTGGGGAAGAATTTACACAGGGAGGAACGTTTGCGTCGGGAAAGATGAAATAATTGTGACTTTCTCCACGAAAACTGAAATGAAACCATGGGACGAAAAGGAAAGCATGGTGCCCGTGCTGTCCCGAGGGGGTGACCCATGTGCCATGCATGGGCCCATTTTTAATTGGTTGTCAAAGGTTCCCACGTTTTCCCAACCCTTTGCAAGACATTCTAAAATGGCAGGAAATTTGTGTGTACTTCATCCTTTAAAACAAAGCCAAGCACACCCCTTGAGCTAAACAGAAACAGAGAAACTATGAACGAAAAAAAACGCAAAAAGAGCGAAAATATTAAAAAAGGAAGGACCATTAATGATTTCTTGTATTAAAGGGACAGGGATATCCATGTTTTAATTTTGATGCCAGCCAGGGGCTCGTGCTATTTGCTCGGCTTTTCAGGAGGCCCCGTTATTTGTCATCGCCAGGATGCGGGATGAAAAACGTCGTTCCCCTGCTTCTTTCTGGAACAAATGCTGCAAAATCGTTGTTTTAGGGGAGACATGACGACTACATCTCATGGCCACATGAGTTCGTTGGGGGGGAAAAGGGTAGCCGTGAAGGGGTTGGCAAAGGGCAGAGGCGGGGGCGGGAGAGAGGGAATCAGGGGGGGCAGCGGGTTAAAAAGGGGGTTTTCTCATAAGGCTTTCAGCCTACTTCAATGTGTCTGGCAGCCAGGCTCGGCCTGGGCCACCGGGGGATCGGTGAATCCCCGGGTGGGCCGGTGGGCCCCGGAGGCAGTGCCGTGCTCCCGGGGCCCCTCCCCCAAAAAACGGTCTTGCACGCCCGGGGCCCTGCTTTCCCCAGCGCCCCAGGCCGGCCGGGAGGGGGATAAAAGTTCCGAAATTCCGGGGGGCTGCGGGGGGTCAGCGGAGCACAGCGCACTAGCACGCGCTCCCCTGATCTCCCTGGAGGTGAAGGTTAGGCCTTTTAGCCTGCCCGGGGGCTGGCCCCTCTGTGACGTAGGCGGCGCCCGGTGACTCACTTCACCGCGCCGCTATGCGGGCGGCTTTCGGAGCCCCCGGGGAGTCGGGAGCGGCCGGAGCCCGGGGGGGGGTGCGAGGTAAAGTTGCGTTTTTTTTTTTTTTTTTTTTTTTTTTAATCTACCTCAGGGGCCCCGGGTATACAAGGGGGGCCCTGGCTATACTAAAGGGGGCCCTGGCTACAAGAGGGGCGGGCCCCTTGCTATAAAGGAGGGGCCATGCTATACTAAAAGGGGGCCCCTGGCTAACAAGAGGGGGCCCTGGCTATACCTAAAGGGGGGTCTGGCTACAAGAGGGGGGCCCTGGCTATACAAGGGGGGGCCTGGCTACAAGAGGGGGGTCCTGGCTTCAAGAGGGGGCCCTGGCTATCTCAAAGGGGGCCCTGGCTACCAAGAGGGGGCCCTGAGGCTATACAGAGGGGGCCCTGGCTTCTAGGGTGGCCTGGCTACAGGAGGGGGGGGCCCTGGCTAACAAGGAGCGGGGGCCCTGGCTACTATAGGTGGCCCTAGCTATACTACAAGGGGGCCATGGCTTACTAAAGGGGCCTGGCTATTCAAAAGGAGGGCCATGGCTACAAGAGGGTGGCCCTGGCTATTCTAAAGGGGACCGTGGCTACAAGAGGAATCAGGCTGGCTACAAAGAGGGGGCGCCTGGCTTAAACTAATGGGAGGCCCTGGCTTACAGAGGGGCCCCTGCTATACTAAAGGGGGCCACTGGCACTGGCTATAATAAAGGGGAGTCCTGGCATACTAAAGGGGGCACTGGTACAAGAGGGGGCCCTGGCTCTATACTAAAGGGGGGCCCTGGCTACAAGAGGGGGCCCTTGCTATTCTAAAGGGGGGGCCCTGGTCAAGAGGGGGCCCTGTCTATACTAAAGGGGGCCCTGGCTACTAAAGGGGGCCCTGGCTACAAGAGGGGGCCCTGGCTACAAGAAGGGGCCCTGGCTACTAAAGGGGCTCTGGCTATACTAAAGGGGGCCCTGGCCTACAAAGAGGGGGGGCCCAGGCTATACAAAGAGGGGGCCCTCTGAATCTGGCTATACTACGAGGGGGGTTCTGGCTATACAACGAGGGGGCCCTGGTCTAATAAAAGGGGGCCCTTGGCTACAAGAGGGTTGCACCCTGGCTACAAAGAGGGGGCCCCTGGGGGGGGGGGGCTATATCTAAAGGGGCGGGGTCCTGGCTACAAGTGGGGGCCCTGGCTCTACAAAAGGGGGTCCGGGCTACAAGAGGAGGCCCTGGCTACAAGAGGGGGCCCTGGCTATGCAAGAGCGGGTCCTGGCTACAAGAGGGGGCCCTGGCTATACAAGAGGGGGCCCTGGCTACTAAAGGGGGCCCTGGCTACAAGAGGGTGCCCTGGCTACAAGATGAGACCCTGGCTATACAAAAGGGGGTCCTGGCTTTACAAGGAGGGGGCCCTGGCTATACTAAAGGGGTACCTGGCTACGAAGACGGGAGGCCCCATGGCTATACAAGAGGGGGCCCTTGCTATGCAAGAGGGGGTCCTGGCTACAAGAGGGGGCCCTGGCTATACAAGAGGGGGTCCTGGCTATACAAGAGGGGGCCCTGGCTACTAAAGGGGGCCCTGGCTATACAAAGAGGGCGGTCCTGGCTAATACAAGAGGGGGGCCTTGCTATTACAAGAGGGGACCCCTGGCTACTAAAGGGGGCCCTTGGGCTACAAGGGGGGCCCTGGGTATACTAAAGGCGCGGCCCTTGGCTACAAGAGGGGGCCCAGGTTAACTAAAGGGGTCCCTAGGCTCTTACTAAAAGGGTGCCCTGGCTACTAAAGGGCCCCTGGCTATACTAAAGGGGGGCCCTGGCTATTCTAAATGGGGCCATGGCTACAAGAGGGGGTCCTGGCTACTAAAGGGGGCCACTGGCTTATACAAGGGACGGCCTGGCTACAAGAGAGGCCCTGGATACAAGAGGGGACCCTGGCTATACTAATGGGGGCCCTGGCTATACTATTGGAGGCGCTGGCTACAAGAGTGGGCCCTGGATATATAAAGGGGGCCTTGGCTGTACGAAAAGGGGGCTGGCTTACAAGAGGGGGGCCCTTGGCTATACTAAAGGGGGGCACATGGGATACAAGAGGGGGCTCTGGCTTATACTAAAGTGGGCCCTGGCTACAAGAGGGGCCCTGGGCTATTCTAAAGGGGGCCACGGCTAGTCTAAGGAAGGCCTTGGCTACAAGAGGGGGGCCTGGCGACAAGAGAGGGCCCCCTGGCTATTCTAAAGGGGGCCCTGGGCTATACTAAAGGGGGCCCTGGATATTCTTAAAGTGGGCCCTGGCTATTCTAAAGGGGCCCCTGGTACTAAAGGCGGGGCCCCTGGCAAACTTAAGGGGGCGCCCAGGCTAAACCTAAGGGGTGTTCTGGCTGCCTAAGGGGGGCCTGGATTCATATAGGGGTGCCCTGGCTACATAAAAAGGTGTGCCCCTGGCTAAGACTAATGGTGTCCTGATAACATAAATGGGGCCCCTGGAACATTAAAGGGGGCCCTGACTCTAAAACAAAGGGCGGCCCCTGGCTACAAGAGGGGGCCCTGGCTATACAGAGGGGGACCCTGGCTTATACTAGAGGGGGGGCCCTGGATATACCAAGAGGGGGCCTGGTACTAAAGGGGGCCCTGGCTACAAGAGGGGGCGCCTGGCAATACTAAAGGGGGTCCTGGCTACAAGAGGGGGGGTCCTGGCTACAAAGAGGGGGGGGGCCCTGGGTCTACTATACTAAAGGGGGGTCTGGCTTACAAGAGGGTGCCCTGGCTATACGCAAGAGGGGGCTGGTATACTAAAAAGGGGGTGGTCTGGCTACAAGAGCGGTGGCCTGCGCTATAAAGAGGGGGGGCCATGGCTATAACAACAGGGGGTCCTGGCTACAAGAGGGGCGGTCTGGCTATACAAGAGGGGAACCTGGGACTACAGGGCGGCCCTGCTATACAAGAGGGGACCTGGCTATACGTAGAGGGGGCACCTTGGCCTATCAAGAGGGGGAGTGGCCTTGGCTACTAAAGGGGGCCCTGGGCTTACAAGAGGGGGGCCCTGGCTATACTAACGGGGGTCCTGGCTACAAGAGGGGCCCTGGCTATACTAAAGGGGGTCCTGGCTACAAGAGGGTGCCCTGGCTATACAAGAGGGGGCCCTGGCTACAAGAGGGGGTCCTGGCTATACAAGAGGGGGCCCTGGCTACAAGAGGGGGCCCTGGCTAGACAAGAGGGGGCCGTGGCTACTACAAGGGGGCCCTGCTTACAAGAGGGGGCCCTGGGCTATACTAAAAGGGGGTCCTGGATACAAGGAAGGGTTGCCCTGGCTATACAAGAGGGCGGACCTGCTATACTAAAGGGGGGGTCCTGGCTACAAGAGGGGGCCCTGGCTATACAAGAGGGGGCCTTGGCTACAAGAGGGGGCCCTGGCTACAAGAGGGGGCCCTGGCTATACAACAGGGGGTCCTGGCTAAAAGAGGGGGTCCTGGCTATACAAGAGGGGAAAAAAAAAACCACTGGCTACAAGAGGGCCATGGCTATACAAGAGGGGGCCTGGCTACAAGATGGGGGCCATGGCTATACAAGAAGGAGGGCCCTGGTATAAAGGGTGGCCCGGCGACAAGAGGGGGCCCCTGGGCTACTAAAGGGGCCTAGCTATGCTTAGAAGGGGCCCGGCTATACAAAAGGGGGCGGCCTGGCTACAAGAGGGGACCATGGGCTACAAAGAGGAGGCCTGGCTATTCTAAAGAGGCCCTGGGCGATACTACAAGGCGGGCCCTGGTTATTCAAGGGGGGCCATAGGCTACAAAGAGGGGGCCCTGGCTTACTAAAGGCTGGCCCTGGCTACAATAGGACGGACCTGGCTACACCGAGGGGGGCCCTGGCTATAATAAAGGGGGCCCTGGCTACTAAGAGGGGGCCCCCTTGGCGCTATACTTAATGGGGGCCCTGCTATAATAAAGGGGGCCCTGGCCTATACTTAAAGGGGGCCCTGGCACGAAACAAGAGGGTGGCCCCTGGACCTGGATATATACCGCTAAGGGGGCCCTGGCTACCAAGTGGGGGCCCTGGCAATACTAAAGGGGGGAGCTGGCTACAAGAAGGGGGCCCTGGCTATTTCTAAAGGGGGGGCCGTTGGCTATTCTAAAGGGGGGGCCTTGGCTACAAGAGGGGGCCCTGCTACCAGAGGGGGCGCCCCTGGCTATTCTAATGGGGCCATGGGCTATACTAAGGGGGGCCCTGGCCCGCGTATTCAAATGGGGGCCCTGGCCTATTTCTAAAAGGGACCAGGGCTACTAAAGGGGGGGCCCTGGCTACCTAAAGGGGTTGTCCTTGGCTACTAAGGGGTTGGCCGCCCTAGGCTACATTAAAGGGGGCCCTGGCATATAAAAAGGGGTGCCCCTAGTCTAAACTAATGGTGTTCGATGGCTACATAAATGGGCCCCTGGCTACTTTTAAAGGGGGGTAGACCTGCTAAACAATGGGGGCCCCTGGCTACGTAAAGGGGGGCCCTGGCTACATAAAGGGGGCCCCTGGCTACATAAATGGGGCCCCTGACTAACAGAGGGGGCCCCCTCCTGACTGCATAAATGGGGTCTGACTAACAAAGGGTGGGGTCCCTGACTAACAACAGGGGGGTGCTGAACTACCTAAAGGGGGCTGTTTGGCTACCTAAAGGGGAGACTTGACTACTAAAGGGGGGCCTGGTCTACCTTAAAGGGGGCCCTGTACTAAACTATATGGGGGGCCCGGGCATCATAAGGGGGACCCTGGACTAACTATGGAGGCACTGGCTACAATAAAGGGAGGCCCTGAATACCTACACACTAGCTAAAAGAGTGGGGCCCTGACCTTCCTGCACAATAGCTAAAGGGTGGGCCTGACTTCTGCACAACTAGCTAAAGGGTGAAGGGCCATGAATTCTGCACACTAGTTAAAGGAACGGCCCGCTTAACTACCTGTTTACTACCTAAAGAGACCCATAACTGCCTGTATACTACCTAAGGAGGCTATAACTGCCTGCATACTACCTAAAGGGGGTCCTCTACCTAACTGCCTTGAAGCCTATTATAAAGGGGACCTAAATACCTACAGCTACCTAACAGGGCAAAACATCACCTACCTAAAGCCTAACATAATTGGGACACAAACACCTTACCTACAGCCTACCTAACTGGGGTCCACCAACCTAACGTGTTAGCCATAATCATTCTTGCCGTGACTGGGGCTGCTTATCTAACTGGGGGCTGTTGTACCTACCCACCCGTGGCTATTACCCACCAAACATACCTGACGGGACCGGGCTTCCAAACTTATCCAGCGGTGGGTCTAACCTACCTAAAGAGGGCTATCTAGTTACTTGGGCCTTGCCTATTTGCTACCTACCTAGGGTCTTGTCTACACTTACCTGGTAATATAATTGAGAAGGGAGCAGCCCATAGTTGTAGTATTATTCCAGAGGGGTTGACCCTCTCCACCTCCAACTCACTTAGGGATACTAGGCTCAAAGTTATTGGCTTGTACCCGCTCTCCCACCATGGGAAGCTTTGTGTTACAGAGGGGGGAATAGGTAAAGAGATGCTGGAAAATTCGAGGATTCTAAGATTATTGTGTATAACTTTCTGCAGGGATTGAGTGGTGGACGGAAAGTCATCTTGGCGGTTTGGAAACGGATGCAGAAGAAAAGGGAAAAAGAACAAACACATGAGAGAAGAGATAACGGAAACTCATCATGATAGAAGGACCGTCTCGGTGTGGTCCCTGATTTCAGGGGTTATGTTACTTCTAAATTGGATCAGTGCTGTATTCACTGTAATGAGCTGGTGTCTGACCTCTATGTGGTCTCTATATGGTGTTGTAGGTTATACCTGAGCTGGTGTCTGACCACTATGTGGTCTCGATTATGGCCGGGGTGTTGGAGGTTTTTTACTCTGAGCTGGTGTCTGACCTCTATGTGGTCCACTATTTGGCAGGTTGTTGTAGGTTATACTGTGTCTGGTGTCCTGACCTCTATGTGGTCTCTATATGGTGTGTTGTAGGTTATACCTGAGCTGAGTGTCTGAATTCTATGATGGTTTATATGGGCGGTGTTGTAGGTTATACCATAGCTGGTGTCTGACCCCTATGTGGGCTCTCTATATGCGTGGTGTTGGAGGTTATACATGAGCTGGTGTGTCTGACCTCTATGTGGTTCACTACTATGGTCGGTGTTGTAGGTTATACCTGAGCTGGGTGTTCTGACCTCTATTGTTGGTCTCTTTTTTGGTGGTGTTGTAGGTTATACCTGAGATGGTGTGACCTCTATGTTGGGTCTTTATTATGGCAGTGTTGTAGGTTATACCTTAGCTGATGTCTGATCCTCTGATGGGGTCTCTATATGTGTGGTGTTGTAGGTGTATATACGCGCGTTATGGGTATACGTCGGGTAGTGGTACACATGTGTCCCTGATTGAAGATGTGAGGGAAACCTGACCCTAGTGATAGGAGTTCACTTTCCCTTTTCTTGCTGGTGTATATATTTAGAAGGTGGGGAGGTTGCGTGACCAAGGGAATCGTGGAGGAAAATTATTGTATTTGGGTGGAGTGGGTATTGTAATTGGGTGGAGGGGGATATGGATGGAGCTACTAGCGCTTGTGTCTATAGGTTTAGACTGACATATATGTGACTCCCTTGGTATTGTACTACACAATACAGTTCGGTTTTGAAACAACTGTTTATGTGGTAAAAATGGACGCCATATATGTAGCCGCCTGACGGCCCGGTAATATTTTCATGTAACAGTAGGTGGGCCCCGAGATCCAACTCCCCTTGTGGGCCTCAGACCCCCCAGGTGCGACATGCTGGCAGCATAACGGATTTTTTTGAATTCAGGGGTGTGCTTCTTGTCTGCTCTTCTCCTCCCCTGTCTCCCACCCTCCCCTCAGCACAACAGAAGCTCTCCTCCTAGCACTACAGTAACTTCTATACAGGCAGGGAGGAGCGCAGGGTGGGGTTTGGCGCCAGAGTTAACCTGTGTGCTGCCTTTCTAGGTCTGCTGCATGGCTGCTCACTGCTGTGATCAGCTGCACTGTGCTGCGGGGCTGAGCTCTTGCTGTCTCCCTCCTCAACAGAGTCAGGAGACTGCAGGTGAGGGAGGGCTGATCTATGAGTGTGGAAGCCAGAGGTCTGTGAAAGCTGTTTATTGCTAAAAGCAGAAGCAGGGGGATTCAAGTCCCTATACTTATACACCCTGGCTTAGCATACAAATCTCCAACGTACATCCGAGCCAACAACAAACAAACAATGTGGGAAACAGACACAGGGCAGCTGTGAAGTGTTGTACCTTTAATCACGCTGATGTGTCACACTTAATACAGCAGAGAGGGATGCATATGAACCGTTTCAGAGGCCCCCCTGATCTGTTCTATTAGATAGTCAGATCTCCCCCGGACACACATGATATAAAAAAACCCATGCTGTCACATCCTATCCCCCACAGTCAGCCCACCTCTGTTTTCCCCTTGTGTAGAGAGCAGGGGGGGAGCGGGCACAAAAGGGGGTTAATCCACACGATCAGAAGCCAGAGCCCCCTTCCCCTTCCCTACAGAAGCAACGTGCGGGAGGGGCTCTGTGCCCAACCTTTTTAGAATGATAATTCACCGCACTGCAGCCGTGAGATAAAAATAACAGGTGGGCCCCCTAAAGTGTTTGGGGAAAAGCGATCACTCCTACTACCAGGGATAACTCAAAATCAGTAGGACTTTTGTAAAAAATATTTGCAAAGCCTTGTTTTTTAAAGATCTTTTAAATTTAAAAAACCCATTCATTGTACGAGCAACCCCTTTAAGGATGGTTGAAGGGGGCAGGTCTAGATCGGGGGCCCCCCCGAAAAGGATTTTGCATTAGTTTAGGTGTGAGATATCGAGAGCATAGACAAGCATTTTTGTACTTCAAAATGAAGGGAAAGAGCGGATTTGGGGGGATATTTTTCAGGTGGAGGCAAGGGAATTTGGGTGGTGGTTTAAAGGGCCCAATTTGGGGTCAAAGGGTTTTCCAACAGCAGACTTGTGGAGCCCTGGGAGAGTGCAGCCCCTTGAAGTGATAGAGAGATCTATTGCGCCTCCCTCCATCTCTGCAGGTCTGACCCAGGGGGCCTACACTCACGTACCATGCCCCGGCTGTGTGGGATGGGGGGGTTGGGGCAGTACCACTCCATCAGTAGTACCCGGTTGGAGTTGTTGATCAGCAGCTTTCTTCAACCCCCGCCTCCCCCCCTTAGGAGAAGGTACCCCCACAGCCACCTAGTAGACCCCGAAACCCTGAAGCCTTCGGCTTCCGCCTCAGCTACTATCTGATTGCCACCCACTTGATCCACCCAAACCCCTTCCAGCTGCTTCTTCACCACCCCCCATCTTTACCCGGGGGGTATTGGCAGTCACCTCCCCCCTTTCCTGGGGCCATTATGTACCTACTATGCTGCTGCCCACCTCACAATAAAGGGTCTCCTCATGCTGCTCTGTCATCTGCAGGGTATTCCCCATGCACTTTTGGGCTTGATGTTGCTGTTGGCCACCTCCTCTTATTCACCTAGCGCTGCCCCCAAAAAATTTTAAAAACATTGAGCCCTCTCTGGCCTATTTGTGCTGTTGTTGCCGCCACCCCCCACGGTAATTGTGCCATTGTGGCCTATCTGCGCTCCCAACGCCACTCTCTCACTCGACCACCCTGTGGTTTCAAATTGTTTCCACCCTCCCACTCAGCTTGCCACTATGTTTGGTTTTTCCCTTCTTTTAATCTGTCAGAAGAAATGAAATCGGCACGGTTTTTTACGTTGATCGGAATTTTCCGATCATGCGATAATTTAGGTGAAAATCTGCGCATAACTATTAATACGCGCATTTTCGGTGTTCCTGTCTTTTTGCCGGGCAGAAAATCATCTTAGCGTGAGGGGGTGGCTGGGTGTGGACGTCATGACTGGATGGTATGGTTGTGTTTGGGCAGGAAAAAACATGACCTCTTTTTACCCCTTTCCCTTTTTCAGCATCTGTTGCTGTGTTCATAAGAGCAAGTGTGCTAGGTCCCCCAAATACAGCTAGCGAAACAGTTCTCTTTTTTCACACAGACAACATGTTTTTAGCTGGTGAACTTGAAAAAAGGTAGATTCGAAATTTTCGTTTTTAGTTATTTTAGGCTGAGAATTTAAAAGAACTCTAGCGCTGTACACCGCGAGGGGGGAGGGTGAAACCCAGGGACAGGCTGGCAGGTTTTTGAAAGGAAGGGGATATTTTTGCACCCAACTGCTTTGACCCTGCTTGAAATGGCTTTTTATTAACAGTTTTTGGCCAGTTTTTGGTGAAATATTATTGTATTTTGTGCAGCCCGTACTTATATTAGGAACAGATCTTTTCTATAACGCGGTTATTTGATTTGGTGCAAAACCACCTTTTTACATCTTTAAAAACGAAAATTAGGTTTTTTTTTTTCACTTTTGGCCAGCTCGTTTTGTTCAAAGACCCACTTTGTACTTCAATAGGGTAAAAATTTTTTTAGTCACCCCCAAAGGGGATTTCTAGGGTGCAAAAAAACACTTGTCCTACACAAATTTTAAATTTGGTTTTTTTCCTTTGCGCAGGCCATTTTTGTTAAAAGACCCATCTTTGTAGGTTTTACCAAAACAAATTTTTTAGTAATTGTTGTATTTCATAGGTGCAAAAACCCCTATTATTACGTACAAATTTTAAATTTAAATGTTTTTCATTTGGCGCAGCTAGTTTTTTCAAAGCCCACTTTGTACTTACAATAGGATACAGAACTTTTCTAGTCACTGCAGGTTGTATTTCATAGGTGCAAAAGCCACCTTTTATTATCCGAACACAATTTAATTAGGTTTTTTCACTTTGGCAGAGCCCATTTTTGGTTGAAAGACCCATCTTGTAACTTATATTATCATACAGAAATTTGCTAGTAATTGTGTGTATTTATAGGTGCAAAACCCACCTTTTATTATCTGTATACCATTTCAAATAGGTGTTTTTTTACTTTGGTGCGGCCCAGTTTTGTTCATAGAGCACCTTGTACTTAAATTTGAATACAGAAATGTTGTAGTTTTATTGGTTGGTGTATTTCATTGGTGCAAAAAACCACCGTTTGTTATCCGTATAACTTTTAAATAGCTGTATTGCACGTGGTGCGGCCCTAGTTTTTTTCAAAATAGCCACGTTGTACGTCAATTCTGATTAGAAAAATTTTTCTAGCAACTGTTCTCGTTTGTCATTGCTTGCAAAAAAAACGCAATTTCTCATCCGTGTAACTTCTGAATAGTTTTATTGCACTCGTTGAATCTCAGTTTGGCGCAGATAGCGCACTTGTATGATAGTTTGTTGAGAACTATCAATTCCTAGTCATACTGGGCAGTTGTAAATCCCTGGGGCTGAAGGAAGAACACTGTTGATTTTGTCTTACGGTTCTTCCACAGACCGCATTTCACAGCTATTCGCTAGAAACATTTCAGTTTCTAATCCTAGTTGGCAGTAGGAAATTAGAGGGATTTAAGAATAGCTGTGATTTGCAGTCTTTTAATAAGAGACTTTCAAAAACTCTTCCATACCTTCTTACTTTTTTAACATTAGTAACTTTACTTCAACAGAACCGATATAATAATACAAGTGGACACTGCCCTGCGGCATGGTGCCCGGATAAATAACAATATATGACAGAATAAAATCTTATAAAATTTTACATAACATGAAAAAGTGCAAACCAGCAACCACAAGGGTTGAAGCAGCCACAGTCCAGTGCCCACTGAATGCTATGTGGGTTCCTGGAGGTAGACACATCCTGGACCCAGGTGCCCCCAACACAGTGCCATCTACTTGGTCTTCTTGGCCTCTGGGATCCTGGCTGGGGTCTGGTACACTGGGGTGTAGGTGTCCCTTGGTCAGAGGGCGAATCCTCCTGGTGTGGGCCTGGTCCCCTGATGCCCCACATGGGGGCAGGTGTTACCTGCTCAAATTGGCTCACCCACCTTGCCAGTCAAGTCCTTCAGGGCGTGTAGGCAGTGTTAGAAGTTGTGGACCTCCCCATCGTGCTTGCAGAAGGAGCAGTGGGTAAAGTCCAAGTCCCCCTTGGAGGGGTAAGGGTCGCTGGGGTTTGGGTCCTGGGGCTCCCAGGTGGCAGGGGTTAAACTTACTGTCCCTTTGATCTCTGTGGTAGACATCTTTTGCTGGAGCTTGGCTTGGCAGGTATCTGCCTGGGGGTAAGGTGCCAGGATCTGCAGATGCCCTTGGCTGCTGGCACCATCGTGGTTGCTCCTCAGGATGGAATGGAGGGGTGGCATTGAGGCCCAAGTAATCTCTCCACATGTCAAAAGTCTTCCTGGATCTTGTCTGCTGCTCTTGGCGTCCCTTCCATACCTTTTTAAAATTTTAAATAGCTTTAAATTTTAAATTTATTTAAATTTTAAATGTTAAATAGCTAGCAATCCCTGTAGTGAGACAACCCATTTAATACAATAAAAAAAAAAAGAGAAAAAAAGACGTGGTGTGATCCCATCCTATTTTAAAAATGGTTTTTCTAGAATTAAAACTACTAAAAAACTTGCTTTTACAAAATAGTGATACAAATATTCCTCTGAATTGTACAAGGGAAGTACAGGAAGACTTAGGGCGACATGTATGATCGGGCTTTACGCCTGTTTTTTGGCGTATACTGCCCCCCTCCGGCCGAATCCCTGTCGGAATGCAGGAGGGGTGTAGGCGCACGTTCGCCATCTAGCTGCGCCTTTCGCATGAAGGGGCGGGGGAAGGGGCACGGTTTGGGCGTGGGGTAGGCGTTCCCGGGCGGGAAGCGCGGCGCGCTGGGAAAACTCCGATGGCATGTACGATGGCGAGTCGGCCAAGCGAGGTGCAGTGCAGCTCTAGGCAGCCTCCGACAGGCGACTTGTTTTTTTTTGGTCTAAAATGCACGGCAGAGGCGAAGTGAAGCAGGATGGAAACATGCGAGGAAACATAGAAGATCCCTACAAAAATCTCGGCGCTCCGCTCCGTGCAGCAGGAGTATGATTCAGAAAAAAATCGCCTTTATAAAGGGGGAAAAACAGTGTCAGAAAAGAGCTTGAATTTTAAAAAATAAAACATAATTAAAAAAAAAAAATACTTTCCTAACTCTCGAACGGCGCAATATCAAGAATTATGATATTGTAAATTGCCGGGAAATACAGTAATTCAATTCTGAAACCTATTCTCAATTGGTCGGCATAAACCGGCCAATCAGAATAGGAGCGACAGTGAACCATTTAAAACCTATGGGGAAGGATTGACCAATCAGAATCAAAGGTGGGACAGTTCAAAATACAGTAAAAATGGTGAAAAAAGTGATTGGCTAGCTAGCGGGGGTCTTGGCTACTCGGCCAATCAGAATAGGAGCGACAAAGACCTTTAAAACCTTGGAGAACTATTGACCAATCAGAATAGGAGCGACAAAGACCCATTATTCCTATGGAGAAGTTTAGACAATCAGAATCCCACGGGGGGGACAGTTCAAAATACAGAAAAAATGCTGAAAAGAGCTGATTGGTTAAGCTACCGGGGACTTGGGCTAGCTCACCCAATCAGAATAGGAGCGACAGAGACCCATTAAAACCTATGGAGAACTATTTGACCAATCAGAATAGGAGCGACAAAGACCCATTATATCCTATGGAGAAGTTTGGACCAATCAAAACAAAGGCGGACAGTTCAAATACGTAAAAAGGGACAGAAAAGAGCTGATTGGCTGAGCTAGCGGTGGCTTGGCTATCCCAGCCAATCAGAGCGCGAGCTACTTCTCCTATTATAGTCTATGGGAGATGGGCGCTCTGAAAAACTCGGGCGCTCCAGCGGCCCGGGACTGGAGTATTAATAAAAAATTTTTTTATTAAGTTTTCAAACATTATCAGATAAAGAGCCGAACCCTTTTTTTACAAATAAAGCAGTTAAAAACCCGAACAACGCGTTTGTCGCCGAGACCGGCGCTAATTTGGGAATTGCAATAGAGAGAATTGCCGGGAAATACAGTAATTCAAATTGTTTAAGCTATTCTCTTGGTGGGGATAAAGCAGCCAATCAGAATAGGACGACAATGTCCCATTATAACCTATGGAGGAGAAATTGACCAATCAGAATAAAGGGGCGACAATGTCCCATTATATCCTATGGAGAAAAATTGACCAATCATGTTTAAAGGCGGGACAGTTCAAAATACAGTAAAAATGCAGAAACAAGCTGATTGGTTGAAGCGGCGGGGGCTCGTCCAGCCAATCAGAGCGCAAGCTACTTTCTCATAGAGTTCTATGGGGGAAAAGAAATTCTGAGCGCACTCTGTGATTGGCTAAGTTAAAAAGGCGCCGTTATTTGGACCAATGGGAGAGCGAGCGACGCTCCTATGGGTTTTCTAATTTCAATCTGAAATAAAACTGTACATGGCCCAAATCAAATTATAACACTACAGAAGTTGTCCCGATGTGTATATAAAACGAATGATAATATGGGGGTAACGGAAAAAAAAATTAAATCAATAAAATCATGTTTATTTCTTTATTTTCGTTGCACCCATAATATTGATCCTTGGCTAACGAAAAAAAGAAATAAAACATGATTTTATTGATTTAATTTTTTTTTTCTTTACCCCCATATTATCATTTTGTTTTATATTTCACATCGGGACAACTTCTGTAGTCTTATAATTTGATTTCGACCATTGTACAGTTTTATTTCAGATTGCATTAAAAAAACCCATAGGAGCGTCGCTTGCTCTCCCATTGGTCCAAAAAAACGGCGCCTCTTTTAATTTAGCCAATCACAGAGCGCGCTCAGAATTTCTTTTCCCCATAGAACTCTTATGAGAAAAGTAGCTCGCGCTCTGATTGGCCCAAGCTGGACGAGCCCCCGCCGCTTCAACCAATCAGCTTGTTTCTGCATTTTTTGCTGTATTTGAACTGTCCGCCTTTGAATATGATTGGGGCAATTTTTCTCCATAGGATATATGGGACATTGTCGCTCCTATTCTGATTGGTCATTCTCTCCATAGGTTATAATGGGACATTGTCGCTCCTATTCTGATTGGCTGCTTTATGCCCACAATGAGAATAGCTTAAACAATTTGAATTACTGTTTTTTCCCGGCAATCTCTCTATTGCAATTCCCTATGTAGCGCCGGACTCGGCGACAAACGCGTTGTTCGGGTTTTTAACTGCTTTATTTGTAAAACAGGGTTCGGCTCTTTATCTGATAATGTTGACACTTAATAAAAATAATTTTTTTATTAATACTTCAAGCCGCACGGGGCTGGCGCCGAGATTTCAGAGCGCCCATCTCTCCATAGACTATAATGGAGAAGTAGCTCGCGCTCTGATTGGCTGGGATAGCCAAGGGTTTTCAATTTATCGTAGGGTTTAGATTTCTGGTTGCAGTTTTAGCAGCGGCATATGCGGTCCCCACCTGCTAAAATACCCATTCACGATTATGCAATTATGCCATCAGCTCATAGGATATCTTTATCCAATAATATTTATTTAATTTTATATTAGGCAATAACACATAGAGTGTAATGTTGCAACTTCTTAAAAGAGAAAGTCTTAATGACACTATGTCAAAACCTGCAATCCATGATACAGTCCTGGGTTCCGAGCCCCGAGTCCAAGTGGAATCATGCGGACGCCGGTATCTCGTGCTTTTGGTGTCTCTCAAAGCATCTCAGAGCTGACCTGCCGACAGCTGGCTGTTGATTCGTCCGCGCACCTCTCACGCGGTCACGCGACGTTTCGGGGGTCACGCCCCCTTTCTCGAGCGTGAAGGTAAGACCTGACTGATCTCCTTATATATCACTGCCTATCTAAAACATATACAGAAAATATATACAACAAACATATACTTACACACATATTTAAAAGAATACATTTAACACAATTTAGGGCTAGACTAACATAATCTCTTATTGATGTGACTTATTCATGTTCTTAGTTTCTATTTTAATTTCAATTTTTTATTTTTAATTTTCAAAAAACATAAATATACTTATCATCATCTTTTTGCTAAATCTAGCCTCAATCAGTGAGTATAGCGTGGACTTATCGCTACCATGCTGTTGGATTATATATATACTTTCCATTGGCATTCCTCATTAAGCCCTCTAGGTGATAAAGTTTGTAGTCGATGTATCCAATATACTTCTCGACGTAACAATCTGAGTTTAACTTGTTCTTGGTTGTCATCCTGAACTTCCTCAATTATGCACCACCTTAAATCAGTCACTTGGTGACCATGTTCATAAAAGTGTCTTGCTACGGACGACTCCATGTATTTAGTGGAGCCAGACTTATCCATCCTACTTTGTTGCTCAGTTTTCTTTGCATATAAACGAATTTGTGATTTATGTTCATTTAATCTGACCCGTATCATCCTCGATGTCTGGCCAACATATCCCTTACCACAAGGGCATTTTAAAAGATAAACTACATTTTTCGTAGTACAGGTATAAAAACCTCGTACCATAATCTGTTGGCCAGACATGGGATGAGTAATGTATGGGCCTTTTATTGCGGCATGACAATTCTGGCATGAAAGGCATGGGTATGTACCCTTCCTCTGTGTGTCTAGGAGCATTTGACGTGACTTCTTCTTTGTATCAAAATCTGAGGGCAACAAAAAACAAAACAAAAAGGAATGCAAAGAAGAAGACTTGAAGGACTTGGTGGTTAATATATCATCCAGGACATTAACAAAAACACAATCTGAAGTGATTAATAAAGGTTTGAATTTTGTTCCACAGCATAAAACAACGCTATTCAATTTCGAAACAGATTTTTATAGGTTTTGTAGGAAAGTTAGATTAAGGATGCAATTTGGTAACACCGAAAGGAAGGATCATATTATAGGTAAATTGTATCAGAAGAGTCAGTACGATCCTGAGATAACAAGCGCAGCATTAGAAACTTTTCAGCATATAGTGAGTAATGAGGTGGGTAGGAGGTGGCGCTTGATGGAGACTAGACAGACACCAAATATGACAAACAAAGAAAGGGTAGCACTTAGAGAGCTGCAGAAGGATGAAAACATTATCGTGAAGAAAGCGGATAAGGGTGGCAGCACTGTTGTAATGGATAAAAGAAAATATTTAGAGGAAGCATCTAGACAGCTGAGTGATAGAACAATATATGAGAATATCCAAAAGGACCCCACTGTACCGATTAATAACCAAATAGATATGGTAATTGCAGAAGCAGAGACCGAGGGTCTTATTGACAAAAGACTAGGAAAAAATGCTTAGTTGAAACATCCTAGAGTCCCGGTGTTATATCTAGTGCCTAAGATTCATAAATCTCTAGAAAACCCCCCGGGAGACCTATTGTCTCCGGGATTATTCTCCCATTATACAAGTCACTGGTTAGACCACACATGGAATATTGTGTACAGTTTTGGGCACCAGTGCACCAGGAAAGACATTGTAAGCTTGAACAGGTAAAAGGCGGGGCAACAAAAAAAAATAAAGGACTGGGTGGACTGCAGTACCCAGAAAGATTGGCAAGATTAGGGTTATTTAGTTTAGAGAAAAGGGAAAGGGTTCGGGGGGACATAATAAATATTTTTAAATACATCAAAGGTCAATATAAGATCTCCCCCCAAGATTTATTTATACACAGGACTGTATCTAGAACAAGGGGGCATCCTCTACGTCTTGAGAAACGAAAGTTTCTACATAAACATAGAAAGGGATTCTTTACTGTAAGAGCAGTGAGACTATGGGAAATTTACTGCCAGAGGGATGGGCATGGTGAATTCAATAACCGAGTTCAAAAAGGGTTTGGATGCATTTCTGGAGCGTAATAATATAACAAGTTACAGTGACTAGGATTCAGGAGAGGGTCATTGATCCAGGGATTTTTTGATTGCCAGATTGGAGTAGGAAGGAATTT
The DNA here is from genome assembly GCA_025379985.1 of Phyllomedusa bahiana. NCBI lineage: Eukaryota > Metazoa > Chordata > Amphibia > Anura > Hylidae > Phyllomedusa > Phyllomedusa bahiana. Next base: position 1,262 of record JAODAL010047163.1, on the reverse strand, counting down.
TCCCTAAAATGAGGACATTTGGCTTCTACCTCATTGGGGTTTTTGCCTTCCTCTGGATCAACACCTTAGCACAACAGGCTGAACTAGATGGACGACTTGTCTTTTTTTAGCCTTACAAACTATGAAACTATGAAACTACAGAATGAACGTAATAGATTTAAGGCTTGTATGGGGCAGAAATGCACACCCTGGATTTCACTCAGAATACCCCACAATCAGAGATTAACTCTTGGGCATAGATTGCAATATCCCAAAATAAAAAAACGCTGATTCAGAACTAGGTGTGTATATGAAACACAGCTGTGAAGGTCTTTCACCCCAGTAGCTCAAAAATCGGAAGTATTTTGCACAGAGTGCAATGTAGTGCTGCTACACCCAGATGCTTTTGCTTAGGAGAAAAAGTGAGAAGTGTGAGAATTTAAGATGGCATCTGTATTTTTAGGGCTGTGACATGACAGAAACCCACTGGTCGCTGATTGGCTTCATGTCCGCACATGTCATTGAGGGTGTTCCTTTCTTCCTCCCAGAGTTCTCTGCCCCATGTCACGCCATGTGCTCGCAGCCATTTTAGGAAAAAAAGATGATTCGTTACCACGAATTTCCAAGAACTTACGATTCATTCAGAATCGAATTTTCCCTGAAATTCGAAATGAATTCCACTTCGTTAGAATCGATTCGCTCATCTCTAATAAACTTGGTTGCTGACTGTTTCTTTTAGCACAGCAGAGTAAAGAGTAAAATGTTGCTGTATCATAAACTTCTCTACCTACTGTATTGGGAAATGAACAATTAGGAAGATAAGATAGAGAAACATATGTTTGGATAGATGTGGTTCATAGGCCAAGTGTGGTCTGTAGCTTGGTTGAGGTATTTTTTGTACTTACTTGACTCAGTGAATGCAACTAAATTTTGTGCAGAACAGTAGTTACTGTATAATAAACTTCTCTACCTACTGTAATGGAAATGGACGATTACTAGTAAATAGGTAAAAGAGAGATTAATATTCTTTAATATGCTTGGTTGACAGTGGTTGAGGCTTTATCTATTTATATGACTCTTCCATGTTCAGTCAGGACACTGTGACAGCTATACAGAAAAGACCTTCTCTAAGCTGCCATAATTATGATGTCTTTGAGGCTTACAAACAGAGAGAATTAAGAGTTGGGGACCTATTTCTGTCAATTCTGTCCCATTCATGAAATGGAGAATTTTGGAGGGTTTTAGATGTCACAAACCTCAACAATTTTTCAAGCCCCCTTCCA